>VANL01000015.1:0-133858 GCA_006352455.1 Brachionus sp. 'Tiscar' | reverse complement strand
TTTTAAGAGTCAATATGTAAATTCAAAATTATCAATACTTACATATCACGATGAATAGTTCCTTTGGCTTCGCCATCATACAATTTGAAAGCGTTCATAATATGTGACTCTTCGTCAGTACCTATTTTTTTTAAAAAAAAGAACATTATAGAATTTTAAATAAATTTTTTTTCATTTCCGGTGAGAAGAGTAATAACTAAATAAGGGAATATTTAAATTCATAAAAAACTTTTAATCATGTAATTTTTGCTAATATTTTTTTTAAATTATTGTTTTAAATTTACCGTTAAGACGATCGCCAAAAAGAGTCAACAACATTGTGAAGTTAATTGGTCCTTGGGCTTCTTCAACCATAGCTTTTAATTCAGCATCTTTTGGTATTCTGCCTATATTTTTGTTTAAAAAAGATTAAATTTTTTTCAATACATTTTAACAGTAAAAAGACAATCAAAACTTTCCATTCATTTTTTAAAAAGATAAAAACTCATGCAGTATGCTTATCGAAGTTTAAACTAATTTAAAATATGATATCTAGAATGGGTAAAACAAGTGCTTTTTTTTTAATTTATTTTCTTGATGTAGGTTCAACTCAAATCAGAAAGATTTAAAAATAAGGTGAGGCACAATACTAGGTAAGGGTTTTCTTAATATAATTGTTCAATTACCCAATGAACTGTAGACTTCTTTTAAATCATCAACACTAATTACACCATCTCTGTCTTGATCCATAAGACCGAATGCCTAGAAAAATTATTTTGATTTTTAATTTGAAAAATTTAATCAAAATTAGTTTAAAGAAAAAATTTTGCCTATTTTTTTTGCCTATATTTTTTATTATGAATCACAATTTTTTAAGTTTTTAATATTTTGAATCTTATTTTTTTAAAAAATCACAATCATAAAAAACACAACAAAAGAAAACTCTTTTCCAGCTAAACTAACCTAGAGATGTATAAATCTCTTTTAAATCATCAACACTTATAATTCCATCTCTGTCTTGATCAAACATATTGAAAGCCTTTTATTATTATTTTGATATAAATTATTTAAATTTTTACAATTTTTCATTTAAATTTTTTATAAATTTATTCTATTAAAAAAGAAAAAAAAAGTTACCTCTTTGAATTCCTGAACTTGACTTTGTTCAAACATAGCAAATACATTGCTAGTGGCTCTCTGGGCTTTCTTCTTTCCTTTTTTCTAAGCGAAAATTTAGTAATGAATTTGAAAAAATTCAATTTTTGGAGTTAAATTTTTATTTAAATTTAGCCAAAAAAAGAGTTAAATCTATTTACTTACATCGGCCATTTCGAAATTCCTTTTCTAAATTAAAGATGCTAATGCAATTGGGATCTAAACACAAAGTTAAAATAAAATCTATCTAGTTCTATTCAGTTTGTAAGATATATATTTATATATTCGTCAGTATTCAGAATTATAACACAACTTCAAATCAAAATAATTCTAAATAGCAAACAGATAAATTCTAACCTGATTGAACGCTTATCAAAACTAAAAGCAAAAACTAATCTTTAGAAAAAAAATAGTGAAATTATGCTCGAAAGCTTGGCTTTTTATAGAATAATTTCAAAAAGAATTTGTTCGATTCTTTTTGTTGAAATGCTGTGTTTATATTTATTCGAGAAAGAGCTCATCTATTTAAATAGAATCAAAGATAATTTATGAGTGATACAAAAAACTATGCTTAAACCCAGCAATCCAATTTAGCCTCTCAAGTATCTCAGTTGTTTTTAGTTTAACTTATCTTACGATTACAAAAATTTATGATAATTCCTTGTTCAGTAAAGCTAAAATTAGTATAAATTTTTGGATTTGATTCGCTAAAATATAATCTACAACAAACGAATACCTCTATTCTATAGTTTTTTAATAATTCAATTCTTGGTACAAAAAGATAGAAATTTATTATTTTTTAATAAATTAAGAATTATTCGTCTATATAATATATGATTCTATTTTTGGCTGCTATTTTGGTATAAGCATGTAAAGTTCAATTTAATTATGAGAGATGCTTAGATTACATAGATAAAACCAATCAAATAGGTTGATTAAGCAAGCTCATGTATTACATTTGGCTCAAATGGTTAATGCTGAACATATAGATAATATCAATTTTCAGCTTATTTTATTTATTTTTATTTAATTTGGCTTGTAGTTTTTTCAATCTAAAATTGAATGAATTTTTTTTTACAAAATACACTTGAGATTTTAAGTTCACTTAAAATTTTGTGAATTAATTGTATTTTTTTTTTAATTTTAAGCCTGAGAATAAGTTTTATGTCAAAAAATATCTTTAAAAAACAAAATAAATTAAAAACTAAAATTGATATAATTGATATAATTTTAAAATTTATTTTAAAAACAATGAAGCTTTTAAAAATATGCATTGAAAATTTTTTGAATAACTTAAAACTTGGTTTTTTGTTTAACTTAAGTTGTTAAATAAAAAGATTAAGAATTCAGTTATATTTGTTAATTGTAAGGCTATTAGATTGGCATTTGGATTGATAATAAAATTAAAATCTTTATTTATAATTATTAGCTTTTTGGTTTTTTTATTATTTATAGTATTCTTAATGATAGAGTCTTATGAAGAAGAAACCAAAAAAAAATTATTATATAATATTAAATTTTGGTACAATTTTTAAATAATTTTCAGGTTTTAAGAATTAAATTGATTTTTGTTTGTTATTTATTCTTTTACGATTTACTTGAAGATTTATGAACCAATAACTATTTTAAAAAAAATATAGGGGTTCAATTTAACCTAATAATATATTTTAGAAAAAACTGACTATAATTTTTTTTTTTTTAAATAAAAAAACACCAAAATGAATGATGTCTTGAATCAACATTTGAATTATTTGATTTGATTAAAATTTGTTCTGAATATGTTCCTTTTTTCAAAAAGTTAATTTATTAAGTCATGAGAATATACACAGAAGAATATAAAACTATTTTCATAATTTTTAAATATTATTCTCTAATAATAAGATTAATTAAAATAATAATTCGAAAAAAAAATTATAATTTAATCAACAGAAAATAATTTATTGATCTATTTACTTATTTGATAAAAAATAATTTAACATTTAAAAAAAATAAAAATTATTTTTTTATAAAAAATTATCGTAAAAATATCCTATATGTTTGAAATTTTCTTGACTATTTTTTTTTAACCGTATCACCATTGAAATTTAATGACATGAGCAACATTAGTGCACTCTCTTGGCGCCAAAATACCTCCTAAAAATAAAAATATTAAGGTTTATATTTTTCAAACAAATAGAACATTACCTGCGGTATATAAGCCGGACAAAGTGCATCCCTGACACCGAAGACTAAACTTACATATTATTTTAGAGACTGATACTTTGAATCCATCATGAGACAACTCATCAACTGTGAATCCAATTAGTTTATCAATTTCAATATCAACTGTTTTTATTGATATGGCTATGTCACTTGGAAGGCCTTCAAAAGCACATGCATGATTGACTGACACAAACTCCCTGGTACAATTGTAGCATGGTATTTGTCCTTTTAATTTTGGATGATCTAATTGAGTTATAACCACTTTTGATTCTTCAAAACACGTTTTTTTCTCAGTAGCCTTTTGAATAATATTATTTTTTATCTGTTCGTAATCTGGAATAAGTTGTCTGAAGTATTCACGTCGTCGAAGAGATATTACTCTTGGCGCCACAGCCTCTAATTTCTCAATCAAAGTGGTCATGCAAAAAAATTCAGCCTCTTTCAATACATCAATTGCGATATCTTCGGACGGTAATTCATTGCTTCTACAAAAATTAAGTATATGCCTGAAAAATTTTCCGTCTCTGTCAATAAAATATCTTCCATTTTCGTCTTTAACAATTTCATGTCTGCCACTAAACATTACAGCTAACATTGAGTCTTCGTATTTCGTCAGAGTAGAAAGACTTGTGGTGAACATATACCCCCCAACATTCAAATCGATCACATTCGGAAACTGAAAATTAAAATTAAATGTTAATTATTTTTATGAATAAAATATTTTTTAAATTAAATTTCTTTATTTAAATTATTAAACGTGAAAACATTACCTGCGTTGATGAAATGTTAGCTGATGAATTGATGCACAACTTTTTAAGGCGTTCTTCGAAATGGTCATTTTTACTCATTTTACAAATTCATAAATTCTTTCTTAATTTTTTCAAATATTCTAATTGAAAACAAAAAAAATAATTAAAATAAAATTATAAATTTAATCTGTACATAAGTTCTTATCGAAAATTAGGCTTATTTACGTAAATCGGATCACGCATATGTCAGCTAGAGAATCAAATAGATTATAAATTTTCTTATTTCAGAAAAACTAATTATTTGACTATAGTTGTCAATAGGAAAAATTCAATTATACACATAATAATTGACTAAAACTTTAAATCAAATAATTAATATCATTCCTAATTTTGTATAAGTAAAATAGTATTATTTATCAGACTTGTATTAGATTGACGTTCATAAAAAATTTCAAGTAATTTTTTATTCAAATAAATTATTATTATTACGTTGAAAAATAAAAATTTTTAAATGTAAAAATCAAAATAGAATATTCAAGTCATAAAAAAGTTCTGTTTGCTTCAGTAGATTTATTATTTCTCACCCTTTGAAATTTCTTTATGGCAAATTATTTTTTTGTTTATTTTTACAAGTGAAATAATTTGTAAATAAATATTAATTTTGAATCTTTAAAAGAAATTGTGCTTGTTTCCTAATATATTCTTACCAAATCTAATAAAATTTATATTTTTTTTTTTACAAATATAAAGTTCCATCTTATTATTCAAAATTTATTTAGAGATAAATCTAAATACTAAGCTCTAAATCATTTATTGGGAAAATCTCAAAATTTATCTTAATAAATAATTTATACTAATTATTATTAAAATTGCATAATTTTTCTGGTTGCTCAAAATTATCGCGTTTTAGTCTAGAAAGGAAAAACTGCTTTAAAACCAACGTAATATTTTAAAACCAAAACTTAATTTTATCACAAGTGCTCATAGTCTCCAAAGAAATTAATTGTTAATTGATCGATTTTAAAATTATATAAGCTTCAAAACATAATCTAATATAAATGTCAAATTATTTTTCTCATTATTTGCTCATCTCCTATCTTAGTACCTTTATGATAATTTAAGCCGTAATTTTTACCAAAACCAGTCACAAATTTTTTTATGAAAGGGGTTTAAATATGCACCCCGTACTACAGAGACATTCTTAATATGTTTTTCTCTCCTTGCGGGGATCGAACCTTCGATACTCTGCTTTTATGACTAACACGCAAACCTCTCGGCTATACTGGCTTTTAATGTCAAAATTTGACACTTAGAAAAACCTAGCTGATTTTATAATCAGCTAAAATATGCTTATCAATAAATAGTTTAAAAAATTAATATCCAATTCCTCCATTTTTTTAATTATCTAGAACCTACTCAATTATCACTGTGAAAAATGAATTCTTCTTATCGATTAGAGGAATATTATAAAAACAAATCTATTCATTTTTTATTATATTTTTTTTTTCATAAATCATTTTTATCTATATCTGAAAAAACATTTAATTTTCCTTTAAATTAAAAGCGATTCTTGAAATTACTAGGAATCATTTTTTAGCAGGGATCATTGATGATTTAAAAGATTAAAAATTAGAAATTAAAAAAAATAAAATTTTTCAGTTAAGTGTAAATGTATAAAGGCTTTTTAAATGTTAATATAAATTTCTCCAGGATCATAGTTGGAGACTAGTGTGTTATTAATTTTCATCAATTGCTTTTAAAATGATATTTTAAGCAATAAAAATTTAATCTTTTTGAAATTAAGAAAAATTATAAAATTAATTAACGATCTCTCAAGTCCCCGGAAATCTAAATCCAGGCACCTGAAACAAAAATCTCTAAAAAAAACAAACTATACTTTTTTTAAATTTTTTAAAAATATATTCATAGTAGCGGTTTTTCGTTTTTTAAACCCAAATAGATTAATTAATTTTAGAGGAATACTAATGAGATATTTAGGATTAATAAATTTTAATTGAAACCTTCAAAATTTTATTTCTTATTGAAATTAGTCAAGCGAGCATCAAATCCGCATTATAAATATTTTTCTAAAATTTTATGTTTTTGCCTTGATATTTCTATCTAGCCTTTAATTTAATTAGTAAACAGCTTCGTAAAATTTTTTATTAAAAAATACTTTGAGAATAAATGGTTGCAAAATTTCTGAATAAAGAGAAAAAAAATGTCGTTGATTTTGAAGGAAATTAAACTTAACTTGGCTGTTAATTTTTAAAAATAATTGACAGTTCGCCTTCAATCTAATCAAGAAAACAATTTTTTTTCAAAACAACTTTTTTTGTTTTGCTAAGCCATTTTTTTAATATAAGAAAAAATTAGAAATGAAACAGTATCAAATTTTGTTGTTTATTTTGTTTAAGCCATTTTTTAATTGAACGAAATTTTGTTTCGAAAACTTTTTTTTAGTTAAAATAAGTTAAGAAATAATTGCAAAATCTAATTGCTTATGCTCAAGTCATTCAATCTGAAAAATATAAAAAAAGGAATAATTAAAAAAAATTGATGCTTTTAAAAATAAATTGAATTTATATTAAGGAAATAAAATTCAAAATGAATATCAATTTTGAAATTCTTTTATCTTATATGCTTCTCTTTCATTTTAACTGAAAAATACATGTATATTTATTAATTCTAATTTAAAAATGCTTGGATATTAGTAAAGATTTTTCCGATGCCATTTTCTAAAATCAAAGTGATTCAAATTTCTAATTTTCAAAATTTAAATCCTTTTATTGAGTAATGAAATATAAGATTGCTCCAAAAGAATGCTGAATTTATTATAGCTTAAAATCTTAACACTTAACACTTACAAAAATTTCAAATTAAAATTTCAAGAATAATAAATAATATTTATTTAAGGTTTAAAAATTTTTTTTTAATTTTTACAATTTTATTGTTAGTTTTTTTGAGTAATTTCTTAAAACTATATATCTTTGACATAATATTCAAGTTTAAAATTTTCTTCAAAAAATATTAAATGTAAATAAGTATGAAAAGATAGACATTAAACATGTTGGTTCAAATGATAAATCTTCTTTCTTAAACTAAATTTTTTACTTTACAAAAATACAAAAAAATTCTTCTCAACTCGGAATATCAGAGTTTTTAATCGGTTAGTTTGGAAATTTAAATTTTTTCTAAATTTTTGAAATTCTTAAGTGCTAGAAATCCATAATGAAGACTTCTGGAAGCTTAATTATTTTGATTAATATAATTAAAAAAATAAAGAAATAACCGAAACGACTAGAAAAAGCTTTCTTTTAAATTTTATTTTATAAATTTAAAGTTTAATATAAACTTTTTCAATTTATTGAATTCGAATACTCTATAGAGTATTTCTAAGCTTAAAATAAAGAGGAAATTAAATACCTAAGGTTGTTTAATAATTCTTAGTATTTCTTAAATAAAAAGGAATTAATTTAAATTAAAAAAAACTTAACCAAATAAAAATAAATTAATTTAATCAATAAAATAAAAATCCGAGTCAAATAACAAAAACTGAAAATTAATTAAAAAAAAATTTATTTTCTTTATCATTAGAGAAAAATATACTTGAATAGTTTTTTTTTTCTATGGATTTGAAATAATCTAAATAACAAAAATAAAACTTTTTTAAAATGCTTTTCTAAAATGGATGACAAGTTTGTTTTTCATGTATTTTAGTAAAATTCAAGTTGATTATTATAAAACAAAAATTGAGAAAAAATAGACTGATAAAAAGAAATACTTTAATTAAAATGCAAAAATATCATGATTCGGGAGCAAAGCAGCCGAACCCAAACAATGTCGAACAGCTGATATTTCGCTTACTCTCTAAAATTGCCTCGACTTACAATCTAAATGAACAGGTCAGACAAAAATTTATCAAGGATCAATTCACGTTTGTCGGTAAGCTGTTAAGCTACGACGCTTATTCGTCATCCAAAGATACTCTCGAGATAGCTGCCCGAATTAAAAAGAAGTGTAAACTGTTAATTTAAGTTTTAATTTGTTTAAATTTAATAACCTTTCCTAGTGGTCTCTCAAAAAAAAACCGATCTGGCTCTATCTTTTCAGGAACTTGAGGCCAAATTTAACAAATTAGTAATTTAAAACCTAAATTTCAAGCTTTTTTTAAAGAAAAATTTTCAAGAAAATTTTAAAAAATCATTCTTCATTATTGGAATTTTTTTTTGCCTATTATTCTGAAGAAAACAAATACGAGTCAACTTCGAACAAAAATGTAATTTTTAAATCAATAGAAAAAAATCAATCATAAAGTATTTTCATTAAGAGTCTGAATTTTTGCTCTCAGTCATTTGAGCCTCCAATTGTCAATGATACAGTAAAAAATGATGTAATTGAAAGGTACTCTTCTACAGAAAAAATTCACAATCTTTTCAGAAATGGTACAATAATAATTTTAATAAAAAAATTGTATAATCTTTTTTTGTTTAACTAGACTCGAGTACTGATTTGCTTAGGAATAATCAACGATTGAAACCAACATTTATACGTAAGCGTCTTTTATTGGTATTTTTAAATAAAAAAAAATTAAATTTAAACTTAGTAAATGAAACATACATTTTACGAGAATTAATATACGCAATGCAAGGAGTAGATGGAAAATTGTTTCAAAAGGACCCAAAAGATATGCAGTCAATGATCTTAAAAGTTGAAATGGAAAGGACAGTTCGAATGATGGTCATGCGCTATTTAGAAAGCGGATGGTTTTATACTCGACTACGAAGATTTCTTTCAACTTACAACAATAATCCATCGGCTGGATTAGTCTTACAAGTAAATTTAGAAAGAAAATGAAGCCTTTCTACATTGACTCATTTATTAGGCTTTCTGTGCGTATGTATCCGCAGAATTAAAAGAATATCATAGACTTTTAGCTGTGCTGGAATCTCAGGTAAAATTTGATTAGTTTAGTTTTAATACTGGGATTTAATTGATTAAAATAGCTTGGCGATAAAGACGAGGGTACAGAGTGCTCTAATATTACACTAAGACGGCTACTAGTTTGGTTAGAACAACCTTTGGAAAGATTGAAATTTTTGAATGTAATTTGCGATGCTGTTAGAGGTAATTTTAAAAATTTGAAATGCTTCTAAATCTTGTTACTTTTTTGCTAAGCCTAAAGTGTAATGCCTAAAATTTTATACCTAAAAACTTTTTAGTTTGTGTACAGATTAAAATGTGTTTAAAAATTTCATAGGGAAAAAATCGATAAACAAATAAATAAAACAAATAATTTCCTCAAAATAATTCTGAAAAATATATTTATTTTAGCTTAATAAGAGCTGTCTATTTGTATATTTTTAATCTGAATATTGGAAACGATATTGATAAATAATTTAAATCTTATCATCACTTTAATTTACTTTAGAGAACTTAGCTTTGGACAAACCTGCATTTTTTTTTAAATTCTAAATTATATATTCTCTATTTAATTTTTTTTTAAAACTAAAATGTCGGTTGCAAAATCGACTGATTTTAGTAAAAATAATTTTCTAAAAGGCTAAATAAACTATAAGCTCGTCAGTTTAAATTATATTTATGAATAGGTTACATTTAATTGAAAAATAAAGCCATTTTTTATGAAAAATTGCTACAAAGGAAATATTTAGTTTAAATACAATCGAAGTATTTAATTAAAATTTTGTTCATAATCAAAAATTTATCACATAAATTTTTAAACAAATCAGCACAATTTTTGAAATGTAGGATAAAAAAAAAATTATTTGTTTTTATTAAAATTTAAAACCAAAGTGAATTCAAGAACAAAGTTTATATCAAAAAATAAAGTAGTAGAAGCTGCTTATCTCATTTTTTTATTATCAATTAAATTATCGATTTCGGAAAAATTTTATTTTGGCCTTCAATAAACTAGAAAATTTTGAGATATATTAATTTAATTAATTATTTCTAATTTTTTTAATTTTTTAGACAAAAAAGGAGGAATTCTTTTATCAATTTTGTTTACATATTCAAAATATGGAGATCCAAATAAAGCCGCTCTGGTTAAAAGTGGACTAGCAAAAGTATTTAAAAGAAAATAAATATAATAAGAATGTTTTTATGAAATTAAATTTTTTAGTGTGCCATTCCAATCAGAGACATGATTATTGAGTGGATTTGTGATGGTCAAATTAGAGATATTCATGAAGAAGTTTGTTTATCAAATTAAATGCTCAATTCCTTTGTAAATAAGTGAATATATGACAAGGTTATTTGAGAAATTAAGATTAAGCAAATATCATCTTAATTTCTTCAATAATATCAAGCTCAAGACAAATGCACTTATTTGCAAATAAATGAAATATTTAGTCTAAGTTCGAATAATTTTTTTTTCTAGTTTTTTGTTGGCTTTAACAATTCAATACCGAATGAAAGACTTTGGCATGATAAATATAATTTGAGAAAATCACAAATTCCTTCTTTTATTAATGAAGATCAAGCAAAAAAAGTTTGTTGATTATTTTTAAATATTAAATTTTTTAATTATATAAAATTATTTTAGATTTTAATAATCGGTAAATCTATCAATTTTCTTAGAGTAATATGCAATGAACACAAACAGATAAGGGCATTAGCAAATATTCCAGAAAGTATAAACTATCTCTATTTTTAATAGTGATTAATTTTTTCAAGTTGAAAGTATGCTTGATCAAAAATCTGATTCACAATTTCAGGAATTGATCGACAATGCATATGCAGATACAAGTAGCTATTTGATTGAGATTCTATTGAAAAACTACAAATTGTTGGATCATTTTAATTCATTGAGGAGGTATCTCCTTTTGGGCCAAGGAGACTTCATTCGTCATCTAATGGACTTAATGGAGTATAAACTGAATCTGTTTTAAATTTTGTTTTAAAATTTTTTATTGATAATCAATTAGATGTGAATTAAACAAACCAGCCCAAGACTTAATGTTTCCAAATTTACAACGTCTACTAGACAAAGCAATTACAGAAACTAATGCTCAATTCGAACCATCATATATAATATCAAGGTTGGATGTTCGGTTATTACCTGTGAGTTTACTTTAAATTTTCCACAAACAGATGAAACTGTAATAGGTCAACATAAATTTATTTGATATTTTATACAACTCAAATTTTTCTTAATTAGATCTGAAGTTTTTGATAAGGCTTAGTATGCAAATAAATAAGTATTAAAATTGAAATAATAAATATTACATAACAGAAGGGAATATTGTGTCATCACACATTTACTTTTGAGTCCAACCAACACACATTCAAATCGTGATGCGCACACAACCTAAAAAACACACACTTGATCGTGTTTTATGAAGTTAAAAAATAATTTCAAAATAAATTTCAAATTTTCTTTTCCCGAGACAAAATACTGAATAACATTCGCAAGATTTGTTTAAATTCAAACTTGCTTACTTGATGACTCAACAAATATAGTAAGATGGCCTAACCGGGTGACCTATTTTTTCTATTTTTTGCCTATCGACTTAGTTTTGTTTGAAATTCATTAACCGAATTAGACCGAATTTTCCGACTTACCTCCTTAGCAAAGGGGTTAATGAAGTTAGAGTTAACTCTGAATGGACTTAATAAATCAATATCATGCTTATCTGAGCTATTTGGTATTTTGGTTTCTTGTTAAAATTTAATTTAGTGCATTAACCCATTTAGGAAAATAGGTTATTTGGTAATTTTTCGAACCTTTTACAAAAACATAAATTTTGACCACATTGATCAGGTCTTATAAGAAAAGTAATGTTATTTTCGGAATCCTCGATATTTTTTCTACCTATAATGCTGCTTTTAAGACAAAATTTTTATTTTTATTTTGGCGTAAAATTCAATCAAAAAAAAATTCACCCCATCTCACTATATTTTTTTTAAATTTGTAGAAAAAAATAGATGTTTTTATTTATTTAAGGCTTTACTCGCATGTGAGACACGTTTCTTTTTAGATTTAAAACAAATCTATCTCTTTTCATTTTTAATGCCAATATATTTGAGCAAATCTTCCATTTTAAATAATTTAAGTTAATTTCATTCTTCTTATTCAGTTTCTAAATAAATTTTAAATTGATAAATATAATATTTCAAATTTTGTTTTGTTTTTAATAATCTAACATTAATAATCTAAATAATATTTAAAAGAGCAAGATTGGTTATTCATGTTCACAAAATAATTTTCATTATAATTACATAAATTACGCTCGACTCTTTTAAATTCATAAATTTTTTTAAAAAAATTTTTTGTCAGAAATTTAATTTTTTTTTCATTTTTTATCCTCAACTTTTAAAAAAATTTTTTAAAATTAAGATTAATTTTTTAGCCTTCACCAAATGATATGGGCTGGGATGTTTTCTCTCTCGACTACACTATGGATGGTCCACTTAAGACTGTATTTTTCATTTTAAAAAAAATCGAATTCACGTTTTTGAGTTAAAGGTATTTAACAGTACAATTATTCAACGTTATTTGAGAATTTTTAATTTTCTATGGAGAGTTAAAAGAATGGTATTAAATAACATTCATTAATTTATTAATTTAATTTATTCTTTAATATAATTTTTAGGAATATATAACCTGTAGCTTGTGGAGCTCTCACAAGGCTGACGTAGAAAAATTACGCAAAATGTCAGAAATTTATGAAATTATTCATCAAAGCAATATTATTCGTTCCGAGATGATACGTCTAGTTCAAAATTTGAATTTTTATATCATGTTTGAGGTAATTTTATAGTTTTATTAATATTAATTTTTTTTACAAAATATGCTTTGTAATCTGTACAAAATTATATAAATTTAAAAATAAAATCAAAATATTAAAAAAAAATAGAAAAAATTTTCATTTTTAATTAACTTAAAATTGTTAGTTCTATTGGGAAAATTACTTTTTCTTAAGGTTTTAGAAGTTTCATGGAAAAATTTAAGTGAACAACTTGATAATAGCAAAGATATGGACGATGTTATTTCAGCTAATGAACAGTTCTTGGATACAATTATTTCCCAGCTATTACTTGACGAAAATTCAAAAGTAAAAAATTAATTTTTTAATTGTAATTATTTAAGCATAATTTTTAATGCAAAGGAAATAGCAAAAGAATTGAGAACTATTTTCGATTTGATTGTTAAAATGTCTGATTTAAGCGAACAGTTTCATAAAATAGCTTTGGGAGAGTATGATGCAAGAAAGCAATTTAAGGAAAAATTTACAGAAGATTTAGACGAAGTAAAAAACTTGTTTGAGTTTTAAAACCTATTTAAAATTTAAAAAAATTCGATAGGAACAAAAAACAGCAATGGATAATATTGAAAGAAAGCGGTATCACGGTGAAGTAAAACCCAAGATAAGAAACGCCAAAAATCAACTAAATATCCTTAAGAACTCATTTAATGTAAAATATTTTTCATTTTTTATCAGCAAAATGTCTCATCAGCTCAATATTTTATTTAAGGAAATGGTTAAAAACCTATTGGAAGCACTTAAAAATCATCCAAATGATAGCTTAAGATTTTTAAGCTTTAGATTTAATTTCAATGAGTACTATTATTGAAAATTTGTTTTTTTTTTTAAATGATAAAATAAATTAGTCATCGGGTTTGTATATGTAAATTTTTAAAAATTTTACAATCAAATTTTATTTATTCAATAAAAATCTAGAATTTTAATAAATAGACTGAACATTTTTCCTTTTGAACTTATTCTTTTTTTTTATAAATTAATTAAAGAGAAAAAAATTTTTTTAATAGGTTTAATTTATTTTCAAAGACAATCAATATGAAAAAAAAATATTGATTATGGTTTTGTATTGAACCAAATTAACAAAATTTAAATTTTATCAAAAAAAAAGAAGAACATTGCATCTTTGCGTTTTGTTATATCCTTTAATCTTATCGTAATAATCAGTTTTTAATATCAAAATCAAAAGTGAATTTTTTAACTTTATTTTTATTTTCATCTCTTTACATATATACAAAATGATACCTCGTTTTCAGTAGCAGTTTTTTAACATTTTTGGCATTACCCTTCACATAACAATACTAAAACAGAGCTCAAGTCTTAATTCAAGATGTAACAATTTGTCAGTGTTTATTTAGTAATTGTTTAAAATTGTCCTCATAATGGTATCTCTATCGAAGAGATTTTTCATATTAATAAACATCTAAACTTTAATAGATTTATGAATTAAACGAAATGTTGATTTTCCTTAAAAAAAGTGTCTTAACACTCAAAAACCGGAGGGGTTTTTTCGACTCTTTTTGGTACTTCTATTGCTTGTTGTTCCAAAAATTTAATCTTTTTTGAAAAATTTTTTTTCCATCAAAACTAAATTCAAAAAATATTATAAATAATTAGTTTTGATTACAAAATAATTTTATTTTAGCATTAAATTTTTTTTTTAGCATTAAAGAAATGCCGACGACATTAGAAGAAATGCCATTAAGAAATGCCGACGATACTCAATCAGAAGTCTTTGATAATGGGAATAAGGATGATATTGATGATTATTTTGAAGAAGAAATGGAGATAATAAATCACTCTATTTCTGAAAATGACTCAGATGAAGGCTCAGAGAACCTGAAGAAGAAGAAGAAACTAATATTGATAAAACTTCGAAAAATGGAACGATATGGTACAATCATACCAATTGTTACTCGAAAGCTGTGGATCCAATCTTTTATTTAGAAAAGAAGACATATTAGCATTTATCGGTATCCTTTAAGCAAGAGGTGTATTATGCCCAAATGTCTCTATCCCAGCCATATGATCAAAACTTTATGGAGTCAGTATGTTTGGAAAATTTATGTCAAGCGATAAGTTTTTTTTTGTTATGAAAAATATTCGATTTTACATTAAATCAACTCGTTCAGAACGAGTGGAAACTGAAAAATTTTGCATGGCTAGCATATTATATATGGGATAGGTTTATAGAAAATTCTCAAGCTTGCTTTAGACCGTTTAAAGGCATGATTTATTAAAGGATTTTTTGGACCCTTTCAGGAATTAACGTATAAAAAAAAATCCGTTTAGAACAATAAAGATAATACTATTTTTTTCATTTAAATAATTTATTTTAATGAACTTCACAATGAAATTTAATTCTTAAAATACAGGCTTGCTTTTATCAATTGTTACAGTTTTCTTCAGCTGCATACCTTTTCTTATATCACCTAAAAGTGCAGAACGATCACCAGAATCACTTGATTGGGATGAAATATTTGGTAATGTGGTTAAAGAGGGAGGAGGTGGCGGCGGTGGTCCAGAGGAAATTAAATTTGGAGAAATAGGTGGAACTAGTGGAGGAGCTTGAGGCGGTGGAACAGGACTTTTTTCTTGCTCAGAAATTAAAGTTGATTTATTGTTTTTGTTCGCCGTTTCAGTAAATGATACTTTTTTTTCAGTTTCATATTTTTCCTCTTTTATATCAAAGCTTGTTTCATTAATAGATGACAATTGTTTTCTATTTGAAAATTGATTTAATGCTAAACTTGATTTTCTTCTTAGTTTTTTTATTTTAATTTCCAACTTTCCCGTCATGTAATTCAAAAATTCTATCTGCTCTGGTTCTAAAGTGTTTTCGTTTAAATTTTGAGCATTAAATTTAGAAATGGAAAAAAATTTATTTTGAGCAATTTGTTCCAAAGTTGGCACTACGAATTTATTTTTAAATTTTTCAGATTCATCTAAACCAGTTCGATTAAAGAATAAAAAATGAATAAAATCTTTAATTTCTGAAAAGTCTTGTGCATTATAAAGAGGTTTTATAGTTGTTAAAAGACTTTCGTTTGGTAACAAATTATCCGGCTCATTTCCCAGGCACATTTCAACAACTAGGAACCCAAAGCGTATAACTTCAAGTAGCCTTTTTTTTTCAAAATCACTTTTGACTTTTCTAAAAACAATTTCATCTGAATCATTTGTTTGCAACAAATAAATTTTACGAAGCTTTTCAAAATTTTTATCATTTATTTTGTCAGAACGAGTTTTTTCAAAAAAAAAACTGTTTTCATAGCCAGTGAGCAAGCACATTTTTTTCTTATAAGCCAGTATTACATTACCTGAATGCAAATTGTCAAATGGTATAAAAAAATTTTGTTTCAAATAAATTAGAACATTTAAAATTTGTTTTGAATATTCTTTTATGGACTTAAGGCCAATTGAGTTTATGCTTTTTTTAGACGATTTTATTTCCCACAGGTCATTAGGATTATTTTTGTTCAAATGATCCCTGAGTGAACCATCACGACTGTAGTCTTGAATAGCTAGTATTTTATTTTTTTCCAAGTTAAAACTTAAAGTTTCAAATGGCAAAAAATTCGGATGTTTGATTGATTTGAAAAATTTTTCCAAAAAAACTTCCATCTCTGAATAGCTCATAGACATTGAATCAGCAATGTCGGAAATTTTTTTTACCTTAGTATTTGATTTTGAATCGATTGAATTAATAAAAATAAGTCTATACTTGTTGGCCTGTGTGTTATCTCTTTTTATTGCTTGCTTGACCAGAAACCAATTTCGCTCAATATCGGACTGACTACCGATATTGTACAAATGTTCAATAGACATGAATTTTTTGTCTGGATTCGACCGAATAAAAAATTGTAAATAAACATAAGCTGTTTCGCGTGACTCGTGGATTTGATTACGGATTTCTAGGTTGACTTTTTGAATCAGGTTTATGTCATTTGAAAGTCTGACGTTGCCAATTGATAAGCTGTATCGATCACTGTTGTTTCCATCCAAAATTGGAATTTCGTCATCTCTTGGCTGTTTTTTCAGACAGTACTTGTAAATAATGTATATTAAACAGATGAGTAAAAAGAGTCCTAGAATAGGACCCACTGTAAGTAAAATTAGGTCTTGATTATTTAACATTTTATAATAATATAACCTAATTTTTGCTAAAAAAAACAAAATTTATTGAATTAAGAAATAAATTAATGATTGTCATAAGATTTTTAAAAAAAATGATAAGAAAAAAGCGTTTAATAAACAAGAATTTATTCATAAATATTTTTATAATTGTTATTAAATAATTTGCTAAAATTATTGAAAAATTGTCAATTCGATCATTTATTTTTTTGAATTTTTTTCCCTGTAAGCTCGTCTGCTCCATTTGATAGTGCTTTTTTTAGATATTTTCTGATATTTTAAATAAAATGAACTATTGCAAAATTGAATAACATGATCAATGTTTGTTTTCAATTCATTGATTAGCCTTGTATTTCCTTCAAAATCTAAATGCTTGTATAAAATTAAATTTATGTTTTCCTCCTCTGCTATTATTATTCGTAATTGACTTTCGCTCTCTAAACGAAAATAAATTAAGATTATTTTTTATGAAATTCAAAATTTGACAAGTTAAACCCCATTAGATTTATTTTTTCATAAAATGAACAGTTAATTTAAAAATTTCTACATGCTTAATTATTTATAAAACTAAAAATTCACATAAAAAATATTTTGAAAAAGTGTTGAATAAAACAAAATTTATCATTTATTTGTAGAATATTTAAATTCATCTTATATTGATATTAAGTACCTATTTAGTAATTGAAATTTAAATATTTTAAAATTAAATTTTAAAATGTTAGCATTATTTTTCTATATTTAGACGAATATTTAATATTAAATTATAATCTATTTTAATAATCCAGAAAAATGGTTTCGTCCAACCCCTAGACGTCATGATTTTACGTTAGAAAGACAATAGGTAAAGAATTATAAGCAAAGATTTAATTTTTTCAGCAACAGAGTAGTTATAAATTCAGATACAGTATATGTTTTTAAAAACAAAATTTATAAACTTGATTGTAACAAGCTATTATGATGAGGCTAAACCTTCGTTCCATGTGCTAGCATTTCAAAGCTTTTATTTTATCATTATATTTATAACTTATTGAACAATTCTAAACGATAATTTTTTTGTTTAAAACAAAAAATCTATAGACTTAATTAATTTTTAAAAAATTAGAAAATTCTAAAAATTGTTTTTGTCAATCTTTATTTAATCAAACTTTAAACCGTTTTGTTAAATTTATTAAAATAGAACTTTAAAAAAATTCAAAATGAAACATTAAAAAATTTATAATTTTTTTTTTAAATTCAAAATTAGCTCTTTAAATGTAAAATAGTGCAATATGCACATCGAATAAGATAATTAATCAAAAAAGACAAAAGTATAAAGATATGTTATAGGGTGTCCCTAACCACCACACACTCAAGTATGACTAGCAATTACTAGAGTCTGACCAACACACATTCAATTACTGATGAGCACACAACTTGAAAAATGTTGATCTGATGTGTGTTGTTAAGTTAAACGAAAAATTTAGATTGAAAATACAAAAATTATTTTCTAAAGACAATTAACTGAACAACACACGCTAACCATCTTCAAAATGGAAAATTTTTTGTTCGCCCCAAGGTTATGCTTGGACCAATAGCTCTATTGAGTCATTTAAATCAGTCAATAAAACGCGATTTTACAAATAGAAGAAAGCTTAGCATACTCAAATTTTTAGATTGTTTACGAGATCTGACCAAATACTATTCAATAAATGAATTTAGTTCTGTGCCAAATGTTACTACAGCTATGTTAAAACTAGCAAAAAAATATTTTTTAAAAATTAATGAATTTTAAAGAGTTTAGCCTAAAAACATTTCTAATTTTTCTATAAATTTACAATAAAATACTTTTGCTTCGATAAAAATAAAATTTTAAATCAAAACTTAATTTAATCAACACATTCACTGTGTGTGTTGATCAAGCAATGAAGCAGTTGTTCAATAAATTTTAAGATTTTGTTCTTTTAACTTAACAGTTTTATTAAGCTAGAAAACAAATTAAATGTTCTAGAGTACGCTCTAGAACTGCTTAAGCAGATTAGAGCAAGTGCTTAAGCGCTGCTCTAAACACTGTCAACTTATTTCTGAAACGTACTGTATTTAGGAAAATATCAGAAGATAAGCAATTTAAAGATGAGATATTGTGAACGGTTTGAACTTTTTAAGCTAATAAAAGCCAAAAATTTTTTACTTAATGCAAAATTTATTTACTTAGATTAGCCTAAGAATAAAATAAATTGGTCAATTAATTTAAACAATTAGTTTGATTAACCATTACCCCAAAAAACACTATAAACTCAATTTTTAACTCAAATTCAGGCTTAAATTGGTCTAATGCTCATGCAGCCTTCCAGTTTCAACGATGAACACATTTAAAAACATTTTCTAAGTAATTTATGAGCATAATTTCAAAGAATTAATAAAATCATTATGTCGTTTAAACACTTATCTAAAAGACTCTTTCAAATTTCAAAAATAAAACTCAACACCTACTCCAAAACCAAATTCATTTTTGAAAAGCTACAAAATGATATTTTATTAGAAAATATATTAAAATAATTTTTTTTATCGATGGATGAGTGGCAATCGAATCTTGGTGGTCTCATAGCTGGCATACACTGGCAAAGTAAAATTTTTTTTAAATTTTAAATTTACACTTTAAACTAAAAATTTAAGATGGGCAATTTGATTACATTGCAATTTGCACAGCTTTTTAACTTTTAAAACTTTAAAATTTCAATTCTGTTGCTTGAAAAATTATCAAGATATGCCATTTTACTGTATTTGTTTCAATGAAAATAAGAGACAACATACAAACTGACCTGGAAGTATCTGTTAAAATTAAATTGTATCAAGATCCACAAGAAAATATATTTAAAAGAACGAACTATAAAAGAATTGAATTATAGAAGATTTAAATTGTTAAAAGTTAAAAAATTTTTTTAAGGAAATATATTTATTTATATTTCATTGAAAAAAAAAGCTTAATTAAAAAATAAAAAAAAATCTAGTTATTTATTTTACTTTTTGGATCCTTGGTAACATAACAGTCAACTAGATATTTGATTGGAATTGTGTAGAAATTAGTCTTTTTGTTAGAAATTTCTTCCATTACTAGTTCATCCTTGGACAAATCTTAATTGATATAATTTAAAACTATTTATTAAACAAGAAAAAAATCACCTATATTGAATATTTCCTTGCGCCATTTGCTAAGAAATAAGAGTTCAAATCTAGCACTTTCGGAAATTGTTCTAGTAACATCCGATTTTTTTTCAACAGAAACAGAATCCATTATTTCTCCTAACGGTGAAAAATTCCAGACACCTTGATAGTTGATTTTAAATTTTTATACTATTTTTTCTATTAAAAAATATTTTATACTATTTTTTCGATAAAAAACAAATTCATGTTTTCTAAAATCAAATAAATATGAATTTTCCAAGTCAATTTCTTGGCCAATTTTATCAACATGCTCCAATTTATACTCAAGTTCTTAGATTAAAAAAAATCAAATCTTATTTTTTAAATTTTAAAGATAAAGTCTTCAAAAAGATTTTTTTAACTTGAGCCCTAATTTTATTTCAATATATATTGGCATTAAAAGTTAAAAAAAGTAAAAAAAAAAAGTAATTTAATGTAATCTTATGTTAAAATTTAAATCTAAATGCCAATTTTAATTTGTCTAGTGGAAAATTTTTATAAAATACTTGGACAAAAAAGACATGTTTGCGTCATTTTGAAAATGCAAATTCTGTCAAAGACATCTTTCATTGAAATATTTTCACAGTCATATTCAAAATGTTCTTGAGTTGAATTATCCATAAAAAAGCTAATAAAATTTAAAAAAGTAAAAAATTAAAATATTTTTAAGATTATACAAACATTTGAACTTGAATTTTATTTTTTTTTAAATTTACTAATTCTGAATTTTCTATTAAAGACAAAAATTGAAATCCATATTTTCCTACCCTTTGGTTCGATTCAATCATCAAATCTTCTTCTATATTTCCGAATTCATCCGAAATTTTTAATTCATAATTTTCAACTGACTTAAAACTAAACCAATTTAAAAACTTTTAATTCAAAAATTATTTTGAAAAATAAAAAAAATTAGAAATGATATCATAAACTTTGCTATCTTATTTTTTTAAATCGAATTTAAAATTTATATTTTATTTTTAATCAACTTTCACTGCAATATAAATAAAGTTTTTAACTAGAATATTTGATTTATTGGTAATAAAAATATGAGCCCATTAATTTAAATATTCTTCTTCAAAAAAACTTAACTTAGGTATTTTTAACCAAAATGACTTTAAGTGAACTAATCAAATAAAATATTGCACCAGTAGTGGAAATTGTGTTTTGGGTGTGATTGGTAAAAGTTTCAAGAATTTAAACATTGATACATTGATAATGCTTTACACAGCATTAGTTAGAGCTCATTTAGAGTTTGCCATAATTTCATGGTCTCCATTTCCTGGGAAAGACATTTCTGAAATCGAGAAGGTCTAAAGAAGAGCGACTTTCAATTTTATTTTTAGTGAAGATGATGTAAAAAGTTGTATGCAAAGATATCATTTCTTAACAAATCAATTAGTTAATGTTTGGAATAGTCTACCTCATGATTTGTTAAAAGATCGAATGATTTTTAAAAGTGTTAATTCGATTTCCAACACCGAGATAATACAGTCCTCTTATTTTTAACAAGGATATTTTGTAAATTTTTTTTTATTGTTAAACCTTTGGGTTTTCGCCCCATCAGGGTTATGTTTATTAAAATAAAAAAAATAAATTAAATTTTACAAGTAAATCAAATCATTATCTTAAAAATACTCTTGTTCAGTTCTCAGAATAATGCTTCGATATAGATTTTTTTAAAATTCGCCTATTTCTTTAAGAAAAGTAAGGTTAACACAATATAATAAATCATTCAGTAAAAATACAGTAAATTAATTTTTCATTAAGGTTCTAAAAAAAATTAATAAAATTATTTTTTAAAAATCACCAACCTAAATTTAGATATCTTGTTGTTTTCACATTCAAATTTATAACAAGTTAAGCCAATTAAGTCTGAAATTAGGGCAGTTTTTAAAATTGTAACACATATAAAATTATCTGAGCACTCATTCGGAAGAAAAATTTTGAAAGTTTTTGTTTCATTTGGATCTTGATTCTAAATAAAAAAAATTCAAAATAAAAATAAGTAAAAATAAAAAAAATCTAACTAAAGCTTCATATTTTGCATAAAATTGAAAAGAACTTTGTTCATTAGCTTTTAATAAATTTGACCAATGTAATATTTTATTATCTGTGATATTTTTGTCTATTTCCAATTCATAAGACGCCAGAGGGTTTTCATCTCCATCTAATATATTTAATAAATAAATATATAAAGAAAAAATAATTTAACTACTTGTTTTTTTTTTAGTATCAATTGAGTTTTTCAAATCAAAAGCCAATGAATTTAGCCTAAATAATTTAGAGGGTCCACTAGCAAGGCTAGTACGAGCATCATCACTTTCTTTAGAAAAAGCTAGTTTATATCATTAAATAATTATCTTTGTTTAATAATTACTTCTTATTTTAACATAATCATAAGCGTTTTCATTAATCCGCTCGTTCAAAAGCAAAATTTCATTCTTTTTTCTAAAATTTTTCCAACACTTTATTTAATTTAGCATTTTGACTTACTTATTTGAAATTTTTAAATCAGGTAAAATTGACTGCTCACAATAGGTTGACTTGTCAGTGGCTATAAAGCATTTTCTTAAATGCTTCAAGAATACTTTTGAATAAACGGATTCTTCGTCTTCGATTTCTTCATCTGAAGAAGAGTCTATCAAATCATCAAAGCTGATCATGTCTAAATTTTTTTTCATATCATGAATTCTAGTGTTCATATTTGAATTAGCAATTTTATTTGCCAAAAATACAGCAAAAAAGTAAATTAAGTATAAAATTAATGAATTTAATTTATTTTCAAAAAATAAAATAAAAATCTATTTGACTCATTGATTATTTTTAGCTTCAGACTCAGTTGGAAATTCATCGTTTATAAGCGAAAATGGATCGTTTCCTAAAATTTTATATATAATTAAAAATATTTTAGAAAGATTATTTTACCTATCATTTGGAAAAGTTTGCTCATTTCTTCATCCAAATGAGGAACATTTAAATCTGTAAATAACTCTTCCAAAATTGAATTCGTTTCATCATTGAGGCTTAAATAAAAAATATATTAAAAATTTTTAGCTATTAAAAAATTGTGAGATAAATAAAAAAAATTCATTTTTTAAGATTTTTTTTATAAGAAAATAATTTAATGGAAAATTTAACTAGCGTTAAAAATAAATACAGATAACATACAATTCATTATCTTTCATAAATTCATCTAAATGAATATCACTTTCCATTCTGTTGCTGGTTCCGATTGCCTGAGAGAAATTAGAGTTTTTCGAATTTTCTCCATTTTTTCTGGCCCTGTATTCTTCATACATTTTGTTAACTTTTTTAAAAGTGTTTCTGTAATACAAAATGACATCATTTACATAAAACTCTTTTATTTCACCAATGGTTCCTAAGCCAGACTCAATCAATGCTTGTTGAATAAACGCCTAAAATTTTTTTTGTTTTCAATAGCTAAAAAATTTATATCTAATCTACCTCACTTATGTAATTGTCACAAAATCCTTCAGGTTCTTTTTTTCTCAAATCAATAGGCTTTATTTGGCTCAGATTTTTCAGCAAAATGAAAAATGATTGCAAAAAATGGTCGAGCACATCCACTAAAGTATCCAATGCAAGCGAAGAAGAGTCTTGAATATTTTTAATGAACTCAAATTGAATTTTAATTTTAATTTAGAATACGTGAAAATCCGACATGAAGAGACATGATGGATATGAACTGTTTTAGATGTAGTTTTAAATCCTGATTTGACTGAATTTTTGGACTCTCAGCTTTGAGTTTTTTTGAGAGGGTTTTTTTTTTCTTTCGAAAAAACTCCACATCTTCAAAGTTGATTTTTTTATCGAGTATTTTGTTGAGTTTAATTGTATTTATTATATAAGAATCAATACTAGGTCTTAATTTGTAATATTTTTCTTCATCAATCTGTTTTGATTTTTTATCTAATCTTGTAATTCACGTACTATGATAATAAGAGGAAAATTTTAGAAATAATAAAAAATACATTTCGGGCTCAATTTTGGCATTTTGAATTTGATTAAAAATTTGCTGGTCCGGTTTTAGGACTGTGGGTAAAATTGGCTCTTCAACTAGAACAGGTTTCAATTGCTTTAAATTTTTTAAGTCAATGTACTCAGACGCCCGATCAGGTTTTGCATATGCCCAAAGGAAATTTTTATCACTGCTCATTTATATCTTTTATTGGATAAATAAAAAATAATCAAAATTTTAGAAAAATTATTCAAAATTTTTTTTATAAATTAAAAAAAAGGTTTCAAAACTAAATAAGTTTAACAAATTATTAGTTTTTTTTTTATTCAAGACTTTTGAAAAGGTTTCTCGGATATTTCATTTAATGTGTAAACTTCTGATGAGCTTGACTTGCAAAACTTTGATGACAACTTCCAAATTTTAACAACACCAAGACTGTCTCCAGTTGCTAATAGTTCAGGTCTTGATTGATTAAAATTTAGAGTATATAATGAACCATCCGAAGCTTTTGTTGCTTGGCAAATTTCTTTTCCATTTTCCATTAAATCGTAAAGTAATAAATTTCCGTCATTAGAAGCGCTTGCAAAAACGCATGGTCTAATGGGCGACCACTCAATGTCATAAAGATAGCCATTTTCTGGACAAAATGTTACCAATGAATCTGTTTGTAAAATTGAATAGAGCTTTATTTCTGAATCTGTGCCGCAAGTTAGAATTAAATTTCGATGAAATGGTGAATAATTTATTGAATAAATTGGACCAAACTGAGAATCAAAAGTAAATTGAACTGGTGATTTTAATTCAACTGGAAATGAATCTTCCCATCCTTAATATCAATGAGAAAATAAATATCAATGAGAAATTTTTTATAATAAAAATCCCAATACTTGAATTGACAATTTCAGTACTGCTAAACGAACATTTAAATAGACCACCTGAGTCACATCCAACAATAAAAGACTCTCTATCCAATTTGTTCATTGATATTGATGAAACTAAAACAATTTTAATGATTTATTCTTTAAATTAAACGCTCTTAAATTTAAATTTAAAATATTTTATTCGCTTGATTTAAGATTTATCTAAAAAGTTTATTTATAAAATCAACTTTTTGATCATTTTTGAATTAAAATTTATAACCTAAATTTTCAAATAAAATGAAAGTTAGGAGAAACAGATGAATAAGATGGATCATTCTACTTTAGTAGTATTATTAGCCGCCAACTTATGAAATCTGCACTTGCCACTATGAATGCATTTGTTGAACAAAGCTAGGAAGCTCATTTGACGAAAAAGCTTTCCTTGGACTTGGACAGCATGGTTGCTCCATTAGTCTTGGCTTTTTACGTAGACTCGTCAATAGGTGATATGAACAATGCTCTGTTTGCTGATAATAGCATTTTTTTCTTCTTTTTCTCCTACTTTCAAATGGAGGCATACCAATTTTTGCAAATCTGGAGAGATTTTTGAGATTTCTGAGACTTGGCACTACTTAATTTTTTCGAACATTTGATGTCATTCTTTTGCAAAGGATTTCAAGCTACTATACAGTATTCAAGATGAGTGTAGACTCTACTAAATTTGTTAATTTTCCAGTAAGTTCACTCCGTTTGTGCTTGCTATTTTACATGATGTCTAGATCTTTACCCACGGGTGAATGTTCTAACACACGCCTATGAGAAGCATCTATCTTCATGGTGAAAAGTATTTGGAAGTTGCTTTTTGAGCCAAAACGCATTATTTTGCATTATTTTAGTTGAACTTCATGAGACAAGTATTACTCCAGTTAACTTTATTTTCAATATCGTTTTGAACAAGTTTTAAAATGTATTTTCTATCCGAAATTTATAAAAAATCAAATGGGAAAGAAAAAAAATTTCATTCATGATACAGTAAGAGAAAAGATAGAAGAAAAATGAACCAGATACTTTGCCAAAATAGCAGCTCTTCTGAATAGATCATGAAAATATGAAATTAAATTTATAAAAATTTGTCAATTATCCTAAAAAAGAGCTTTTAAATTATTCAATTCTTAGAAAAATTTACTATAGTTTACTAATGTTGATAGTAGAAGTACAAAATGAGTAAAATTAATTTTTTTTTACAGGCAATTTTGAAGAATTTCATGGCTTAGAAAAGTAAGCAGAAACAGTAAGGTGGAAAATAAAATAAAGAAAGGAATGTTAATGGCTATCTAAAAAGATTTTTTTGAGTAGTTAAAATTGATGTTAGTCTCAAGAATGACTTGATAATCAAAAATTGACCCATTCACAGAATTCTTAAATTTCTATAAGTTTAATTTTTTTTCTATTAAAATCCACTTTCAAGTAAATTTTGCAATATATAAATTTTTATATATGGCACAGAAATATTTTTTTAAATTTGACTTTTACGATTAATTTTAAAGGTACTTTTAAAAAAATTAAGCAAATTATTCTAAATTTTTAATAATTGGCATTTAAAACTATTTAGAAAATTTGTTATGAAATTAAAACGCATAAAATCTATATTATTTTAAACTTTGTTACCTGACATTTCACTTCCAAAAGATTTCAAATGTCTGTTAGCCAAATAATCATTTAACATTAAAAAGCCATCCATCAATTTAAGCTGATTTTTAGTTGGCAAAGCATTCCATATTAATATTTTACCATCTTTAGATGTACTTAAAAGCTATTCTTAAATAAAACAAAAACTTCTTAAATAAAAAATATTTATTTTACCAAATATTTTTTTTTCGATGATTTCGGATCTTTAACCCATTTTAAACTCGTAATTTCATCAGTATGCATTTCTTTTTTGTCTTTAACAGTAGCTACTAAAGGATCATTCTGTCTAACGTCATAAACATGAATTTCACCTTTAATAATATAATTTTAAAATATCTTAAAAGATTTTATTAATTATCGAACCATTAAAAAGACCGACAGCAATTACAGCCGGATGTTCTGGGTGAGTTGCGATAGAGCTGACACATGATGGCGTTTCAATTAAATTGTCTGGTTTGTTTGGATCCATTTTAAGCCTATCGATATTCCATGTTGCCAATGCTCCTCTATGAATACAAACTGACTCATGGTCATATCGACCGAAGCCACAACAAATTGTCGTCCCACTACTATTCCATTCAACATCTACAACTTGAGACTAAAATTCCAAATTTTATTTATGAATTTTCATTCACTATAAAAATTCTAACTTCTTCATCCTTCAAAAATTGTTTGTTGATCAAAGTAAAAGGATTAGTTATAACTGAATCATCACCATACCAATCGACATCATAATCTTAATCAAATTTTAAAAATAAATTTTTTTTTCTAAATTTATTTACTTAAAAATGCATTAGAATTCAAATTTTCAAAAATAGCATCTTCAATTAAATTAGCTCTTTTTTCCAAAATTCGTCTTAACTTTTTTTGATCACCGTCTTGACTATTCAGATAATCAGTTTCATTTTCAGTTTGTATCTTATTAAGAAAAAGTTTTATTTTATTCAAATTAAAGATCAAGTTTGGCAAAAAAAGTCGCACTATCTTTTATTTAGACCAAATGAAAATATACCTCTGAAAAAAAGATTAATCTTTATTATTTAACCCAAACTTTAAAGAAAAATGATTTTAGTATTCTTTTTAGCTTTGAGTTAAATAAAAGAATAAAAATTATCTAGGAATCTCAACTTAAATTGTTCCCTAAATTTTGTACAAAACTAATTTTTTGCATTAAATTTAATCAAAATTATTTATATGACTAACTTCTTTGTGTTTTTTTGATCTTGTTTGAGTAAGTGATGATTCAATTCCATTTTTTATGTTTACTTGACAACCTTGGCTTAAAACTTCTGATCTTAATAAAAAAATGGCTTAGTGATAGTCAAAAAATAAGATGAAATACTTTTCAGTTCTTTTTGCCGAAGGTATTACTGCAATATCAATAACGTTTTCATCATCAATGAATTGAACCCTTCTTTTGAATTGAATATCTTCGAATAGTTTTTGTTCTTCAGAGGTATCATTGAAATACATTTTGTCAGCTTTTTCCTTCTGTAAATTAGATAAATTCAAAATTTTTAAGTTTTTCGATTTGCCTTGAACGTTAGTGAATTCTGTTACCATGGAAAAAATCAAATTCATGTATAAAAATTTTTGTCTCATTACAACTAAACTAAATCAGTTTTTATTATTTTAAATATACCGTAAACATTTTTTTTTAACTTAATGTCGACCAACTTAGTTTTGATATCTCTAAAAAATTTCTTTAATTTTTTTTTAGCCATATTTTAAAATATTTATTTTTTTGATCATTTTTTATTTAAAAAAAAAAAAAAAAAGAAGTTTTTAAATTTAATCTGAAGTTAATTTAAGGCATAGCTGTAAAATCGAATGCTTTTCAAAACATCTTTAAATTCTAGAAATAATTTTTAAATAATTTAGCCTTTTCAATATTTGACAATCTAAATTAGATTTAAAACACCATGTCATGAAGTCATGAACGTAAAGCTTTATTCGATGCTAAGAAATTCGAATATAAATTGAACAAAAATATTTTCTTTTTTAATAAATTAATTAACAAAAGTAAAACAAAATAAAAAAACAAATAATATAAAACATCAAAAAAAATTTCTTCACAAACAGAGTAGCATCCTTGTGGAACGAGCTACCGGAAGCTGTCGTTTTTGCAATTTCATCAAATGCATTCAAATACAAGTTTGAAAAATTCAAATCTCGGCTAATGATACTACTAAAGTCGAATAGCCCATTGATTATTCTTCTTCATCTGATTCTCATATCAGATTGTAGTCTCACTTTCATATTCATATTAAAAAAAAAATAGTATAAAGATTTATTTTTAGTAAAAAAAGGTACAACAAAGTATTGCACTGTCTTGTAGTATTTATGATAGAAGGAAATATTTTTTTTCAATTCTTGTTGTATTTAAAATCCACAGATTTTTTTATTCGTGCATTTCTAAATGAAGACTTGTTCGAAAATATTTGAAAATTGTTTTTTAAATATTTATTGGTAGCTTTTTTTCTAACAATAATATAAAAAATCAGATCCCAAAATATTTGACTGAATGGAACAAACGAAGTTTCGTTCAGAGTAAAAAAAGTCATGTGACTTGACTTTATAAAAAATATGATTTTATTTTTAATGCATATAGAATTTTAAATTAAAAAATTAAATAAAATTTTTAGACATTTTTATTGAAAAATTAATTTTAATGTCTTTTTAACAGTTTTTAGTTTTCTTAAAAAACGGATGAAGCCAAGTTTTCAAATATTAGCTAATGTTAGCTTTTTTAATGTGTTATTAGTGGTCTAAAATTATGTAAAATGGTGTCTCAACGAGAATTTTATGATAGGTGTATTAACTTTTCAGAAAAAAAAAAATTTTAGCAACCCTTCTATCATAAAACAAAAATTCCACATTCACTGGCCTTAGAATATGAAAAAATTAAATTTATTTTACATATATTCTTAATCTAATTCTATAAGAATTTGCTAACTAAATAAAATATACATAAAAGGGCATTAAAAAGCTTTATGTTCTAATTGCCTCATATCATTTATGCTGTTTATTAATGTGTCTTAAAGCCAAAGTCAAATCATCACTTTGAGTTGACATTTTACGGGCGGGTTTCATCCAAATCAAGTCCGGTTCAAGTCTGTTTAACTATTTCAAGATAATAATAATAATGATAGAGCAAAAAGTTTATATTAAAAAACGAATTAATTTTTTTTAAATAAATAAATTTTAATAAAAAACAATTTTTCCAACAATGTGTTTTTTACTTAACTTTTAATTCACCTTAAAAAATTTATTATCCAGATAATTTTTAACAAATATTTGCATATTTTTTTTATTAATCTTAGAGATGCGTTAATTACTTAAAACAAAAAAAGAAGACTAGTGAAAATCTTAAAAAAGAAGGTAATTTTTCAAATTTTAAATCCTTAATCGATGAAAAAATACACTCTCATGATCTTGAAATACCAAAAAAAAAAATGAGGAAAATAATAGGAATTTTAAGGCCAAAAATAAACATGTTAGAGATTCATTGAGAAAAGTCCTAAAACTATAAGAAAAATAGATGATATTATTTCTGTACAAAAATATTAGAATAAATATTACCGATTCATGAGAAAACCGATTGAAACCGTATTAATAACCCTTAAATCTATGCATTTTTATACAAATATTTGGAGTTAAATTCCAGTTTTTAAAATCAAACGAATAAACGAAATAAAATCAATTTAGAGTAGTTTTTCTTGAAAATACTTTCATTTAGTAAGCTTTTTTTATTAAAAATTTTGGTTTTTATTTGACAACAAGATACAAATCAATGCAAATAAATTAGCATTAACACTTTTTTTTTCAGAATATGCGAGTTAAACAAATATTTTTTTACAGCTACTTAGCTAATATCAATTTTTAAAAGATTTAATATTCAATTCAACACATTTTTATTTTAATCGATAGGTGTTGAAAACATGAACAAATTACAATCTGCTTAAATCAGAATAAAAAACAAATGTTAATAATTTTTTTATGTTTTGAATAGCTGAAGCCATTTTTAGTTAGCAGCATGAATTTTTTTGATCATTTTATTTTAGCCGATCGTTTCGTTTGTCAAAATATTTGATTTTATTTTTGTGATTTTGAATGGAATTTTTTTAATATGAGCTTAAAAAAATTTATATAGGATTTTAAGTTTTTTCAGTTATTCAAATACAAACAAATAATTTTTGGCTTTATTTTGGTTTTTTTAATTTTTTAAATGCTTTGTTTTATTTTAACTAATTAACATTAAATAATTATAAACTTCAATCAAGTGTTTTAAAATAGAAAAAAATGTTTTCTTAATTTAAGAAAATAAAATAAAATTAATTTTTGTCAAATTTTAATTTTAGCCAAAATGAGCAAAACTAGGAAGATATATTGTTTGTCTGGTCATTTGGTACCCGGTTGTAGTGTCTGTAGCCATAGGTGTCCGTGATTAGGTTCAAATGTATCATGTTTAAATTTTTATTTGTAAATATTTGCTTTGCTACCGGATACAAATCACACAACTAGTCCATTGTAGTTGATTGGCCCAAACTTTTTAGAATTCAAACAACTTTCAAATTCCGGGTTAAGAGTTCACTTCAAATTCAAGTGAATGTTGGCTATTATGTCAGCGTTCGACACCGCCCGGGGCATAATTTGCATTTTAAAAACAGTTTTAATTTGACTGTTGACCACTTTGTCCGATTTTAGAACAATTTGAACTTGAACGTCCATGTAAAACTCTTGAAATCAAACAAGCCAATTCGTCAATTATTCAAATTATTATTAGAATTTGTATGCGGCCAATCAGTACATTAATACTCAGTCTATACATTATATTATATAAATCACGATTTATTCTAATGACAAACTTGTGAACCTATTACAAAATAGTTTTATTAAGTCCGTTATTTCAAAATTAATGGAGTTTATATAATTGAAGAATTATTTTCTAGAAATTATTCTTTTAATAAATTGTCCAATTTCAATATGAGCAAAAAATTGAGTTTTCTAAGATTTCTAGAATTTTTTATTTTTTATATAAAAAAAATTTTTTTTTTTAAATTTGGCTTTTTTTAAATATTTTTATTTTAGGATACATTTCAAAGTCTAAGTTAATAAAAAAAATTTGTTGTTGTTGTTTACTTATCTAGATAGAGTTTGACAGCGTCAGTGGCTGCCAGAGGACCATAATTAACGTTTGTCAGTCATGTGACCGCAACTGATGGTGCTCATAATGCTATACTTTAAAAAATTTAAAAACTAAAGACTCATAATTTGTTCTAGGCAAAACGAGCCAAAATTAATTATTAGCTTTTGATTCAAAATAAGATTGAAAAAAATTCAACATTTAAAAATGCTTTAAGATTAAGAAAGAAAAGCATAACATGCACACAATCTGCACACAATTAAATCGATTGTGCATAGCAAATTACTCAAGCTTTATTTAATGTATAGTTCTCTCTAATTTCTAGTCTTTGTGTTGATTCTTTTGTTCTATTTTCCAAAAAGCAGCCGCATTTCTATAAATATCCAACAGATACAAAAATAGGAAATTCGATTTAGACCACTTTAGTTGCTTTGCCAAATTTAATTTCGAATTATTCGACTAATTTCATTTTAGTTTTGTTTAGTTTAGTTGCGATGGTTCTCTTTGCCAAATGAGAGTTTTATGTGCCAACAAAAAAAAAATAACAAGAAAAAAAAATAAAAATAATATACCAAGCCAGTTGCCTCTCTACATAAAATCAATCAATTTTTCTTTTTAGATTTTTGTTGGTTAGACAATTTTATTGTGAGAGATATATTTCTCTATAAACAGAAGCTAAATGATACAAGCAGACAGAAAGAAAACTAATTTGTAAATACTATTTTCAAAAATGGTCAATTGTGTCGACAACGAAAAACTCCTCAAGAATATAATCACCCAGTTTTGTGATCAAAACTTCAAGTTTACGCTTAATTTGAAAATACTCGGCTCAATTCACGTACAAGTGGACAATAGCGAAGTGTTGACATGTCTATTGGACGAGAAATTTTTCAAGACATCGCAAAATCGCTCGCTGATAACTACAAACCAGAATTTGTTCAATCCGTTGAGTGTCAAGCCGCTTAGCGAAAACAACACTGCATTTAATTTGGTAACCACGCTGAATCAACTGCAGCAGCATCAGCAGCAGCAACAGCTAAAGCTAGTCAACACGTCCCAGCAGTCCAATATTAAAATTCAGTCGTTGTCCTCGTCGTCGTCGACCAGTTCGTCCGCTTCGTCTTACTTATCCGGTGAATCCAAGCAGCACAAGAGAAAGCGCTCCAACGGTCAGAAGAGCGACGACGGCTTGTCTTCGTCTTCGGTGTCGAGTCGTTCGCGCCGCGAAAACCACCACTCAGATGATGAGGAAGAAGACGAAGCAAACACGAGCGATCACAACGAGAACGAAAACGAAGAAAATTTAAACAACAGCTCATCGGATCAGACTCCAGTCAAACGGAACAAAGTTGACGAGCCTGATGAAGCAGCTGCCGCTGCGGCAAACGCTCTCTCACTAATATCCGCGGCTGCTGTCGCCTCTAAATTGTACAATCAGCAAAGCACTCAAGCACAGCATGGTTTTCACAATATAGCGGCGCATTTAAACCCCTATCAGGCCTATGCGCCTAGTAACAGTGAAGCCGAGCAAGCAGGGCCCAGCGCTGTCGCTGGTTCAAGCAGCAAACCTTTGAAGCCGAAAGCTAAATTTTTGACCAACGATTACGAGCAGCAATTGAAGCAGCAGATTTTTCAGCAATCAATAGAAAACTCGGCTCCGAGTTATCACGGTGATCAAGAGGCTAAAAAAGCCGACGAAGACCATGAGTCAAGTTTGGAAGAAAGTCAATTGTACATGGATGAGGACAATAACAAAAATGATAAGGAAAATGAAGAGCAAAATGTTCAGCAAAGCGATCCTCAGCCGACAATGCACTTACAGCAACAGCAATTGATTATGGCGGCGGCTGCGGCAGCGTTCATGAACAGCAATTCAAATAATCAGCAAACTAGCAGTGATAATTCCAATTTGAAATTGTTCATGCCCCACAACTTGGCGCTCAATCTACCTAAGACACAAACTCAGTCTCAGCCAAATATTCCAAATGTAAGAGTGTGTTTTTTTTCTCTCTCTCTCTCTCTCTAATCCATGGTATACAAAATACATTGAAAATTTTTAAACTTGGTTAAAAAAATCAGTTTTTATTCAAATTAAAGTTAAAAATTTTCAATGGTTAAAAATTAAAAAAAAAAAAAAAAAAAAATTTTTTTTCATTTAAACTTAAAATTAAATACAGGCAAAATATTTTCTTAAATTAAGTTAAATGATTACTCAAATTTAGCTCAGCTCTATATACACACAAACTTAAATACTCCTCAATTGATTAAGAATTTGTTAAGTAATAGCATAAAAACTATTTCTAATCAAACATTGATAAGTCAAGTTCAGTTAAATAATTCGGGCACAAAGCCTTTTTCTTGCCACAAATGTCAACGAACATTTAACTCTAAGTACAATGTCATCCGACATTTAAAACAGTATCATGCAGACAAGAGAATGTTTAAGTGTAACATTTGTGGTCGCGACTACAAATGGGTCGACTCGTTGCACAAGCATATGAAGCTGCACAAACAGCAGCAAGCAGAACAGCAAATGCAGCAATTGGAAGAGCAAAAAAAACAAGAAGAAGAGGCAAAAAATAAACAGGAAATATCTGATAGTGGTATTGTGATCATAGAGGAAAACGAGGATGAGGAAGAGCTTGAAACTGAACTTGATACTGTAATAAATAATGACATTGAACCTGAATTAGATGATGATTCTTTGATTATTCTTTCGCCGAAAAATAATTTTGAATCTTTTTGTGAATAAAATATTCAATTTTTTTTTTAATTTTTCTATTTTATTTTTATTTTTCAGGGAGAAAAAGTTAAAAAAAAATCTAAAACCACAAGTCTTATGTCTCCATTGTCCAGTTTAGTACCAAACAACGGACCAATTTCGAACAAATCCTCGAGTTCGGTATCGTCCTCTAGTTCGAGTGCATCGACCAGCTCGGCAAAGTCGAACAAAAAAAGTCGTCAAACCATCGCTGCTCTGGCTGCTGCGGCCGCATCGGTCCGTCCCAGTACGGCGCCGAATCCCTTAACTCCATCAAATCAAAACACTACAGACTCCCAGCGCAATCTTAATTACAATAGTCTTAAAGACACCAGCAACATTGACCAAATAATCACCGAAGTTACTGACAAGTCTAGAATTTCAGTAGCTTCACCCAAGCCGCCCACTATTAAACACATTAAAAAGCAGCATCTTTTGTCTGCATCTATTTCGTCGCACTCTCCTGCATTGCCCAAAAAGGAAAAAACAAAAAAATCTAAAGCAAACGAGCAATTAGCTTTGACTCCTAATGGATTAGCTTCTCCAATGACTAATCAGGTTATTCAGCAAACAAGTCAACAGAATCCGACTCAGGCCGCCGCTGCAGCTGCAGCAGCTGCTTTGCAATATCATCATTTCTTAAATAACAATCTAAAGATAAATGGAACTACTCCACAAAAACCAAATCCCAAGTTTCACTTGGCCAATGGGGGCTATGTCGAAGAGACTGAAAATCGAATGAAGATGTGTAAATATGAAGACGCTGGTGAGGAAGAACCATATGATGACGAGGAAATAAAAGATAACCAACAAGCACATTTAAATGGACCTTTAAGTATCAAATCTCTTACGGGTCCTTTGACTCAAAGCAACACAAACACTCCAACTCAAGGTCCCAATGGTACAACCAATATGGAATTTGAATGCACAGCATGTGAAAAAAAATTCAAGTATTATTGTTATTATAAGAGACACATGGATGCTTGTCACTCGGATATGCCGAAATATGTGTGCGATACATGCAATAAGAGCTATAAATGGGAGGCTTCGTTCAGACAACATTTGAGAAGTCACCATACAACTGGACAGTCTGGAGGAACTCATGAAGAAAATGGTGAGGGAAAATATGACGGTGAGGAAAATAATGAGAATCATGCTGGTCATGATATGAAAGAAAATGAAGAGGACAGTGAAGAGCCAGATGTTGGAACAAATGAAGATGAACGAATGCATCAAAATGAACGATTGTACTATGAGCGTGATCATGAGCAAATTGGAGCGGCAGGTACTTTGGCTAGTATTGCCGATTCGTTAAATGGAATACAAGGCCGATTGATGATCAACAATCAAATGTCCTAGAAAATGTATATTTTTTTTAATCAAGGTGATTACTATTAAGAAAAAAAGGGTGATAAAATTTTAAATAATTCCAAGCTTAAATCTTCCAAATGTACCTTAAGTTTATTTTTTTTTTGCTAATTTTTTTTGTATATACATATATTTTTTTTTGTAAATAACTGAGGCCTTGTTTGGTTGACGTGAAAAAAAGTGCTTAAAAAATAATTTTTAGTTTTTTTTTTGCGTATGAAAATGTGATTTTTGTTCAATATGTTGATTTAACGCGCAGTGATACCATTTCAATCAAAAAAAAAAAAAATTTACCTCATTTAATATTGAGAATGATGCAAAAATTTTCAATTTTTTCGTTTAATATTGTTTTACTTTTTTTTTTTGGTTTATTTAAAATCTAGAATTTAATTTAATAATTTAATTAATGATCTATTTATGCGTTTGAAATTTGATTTATGAGAATCAACATTCGCACTCGATTTTGGTGAGCTAAGAGCAAATTTTGATTTTTTTTTTTATTATTTGTTTTTTAATTGACATTTTGAGCGTTTTTTGTCGATTTTATAAAAAAAGTTTTTTAAATTTCTTATGTAATTAAAAACTAAATTTTTAAGTTTACTGTTATTTTTTTTTCTATTTGTTAAATTGTAATCTCATTTCAAAATTGATTAAATTAATTGCTAAAAATCATTTAATTACTTTGATTTTTAGTTTGTTTATAGGTAATAATCAAAAAAAATTAATAATAATAATAAACTGTTTTTTAAAATTTATCTTTATTGTTTAAAATGATGATAATCTTTTTATTGAGCTTAGTAAAAATAGATTCTATATTCGAATAAAAAATTTAAAAAATCATCTATTTAAATCAATCAATTTAGCAGATTCAATTTAAAAAATTTTGCCATTAGGAGCTGCTGTGCTCTTTATTACTAGTTCGCACGAAATGGAATTTTGTTGAACTGACCTAATACCTGCATTACAAATTGATCAAAAATATGGCAAGATGTGAATAATTTTACATTTTTATATTTTTACATTTTTTGTGCAGTAATTCAGGACATTTGGGAAAGTTTTTTTTAAATTTTTTCAATTACTGAAGAAAAAATCTAAAAACATGAAAATGTAAAAATGTTATTTACACTTTGCCCAAAAATATACAGTGCTTTTAGCCAAGAATTGGGTAAATTCCTAATTATTGAGTAAGATAAATAAATAAAAATAATAATATTAGTAATATGCATGTGAAGAATACTTTTTGACAGAAAGTAGTTGAAAATCGACTTGCAAAAGACTAGTAAAAGCAAAGAGTGCCTTTACTAGACTCTGACCAGCATGGAAATCGACCAACTACAGCAAAGAAACAAAACTCAAACTGTACTACACTGTAGTAAAAGCTACACTGATGTAGGGTAGAGAATGCTGAGGAATATTTGAATCTGACAGAAAATATCCAAACATTTTAGGGTTCTAGGGATTCAATGACCTGAGACATTGTCGAACGCAGAACTATACACAAGAGTATAAGACTGCGATGGCTTGGACATGTGCTTAGAAAAAAAGAAAAAAGGATACCAAAAAGAGCCTTTCAATGGACAACTCAGAGGCGACGCAAGATTGGACGATCAGCAATAACATGTGGGTCAATAATCGCCAAAGAGCTCACCGAAATGAGAATGACATGGGTAAAATCAAGACTAATGAACCTTTACTCCAAAAGGTGCGAATAAGGAAAAAAAATTTGATGAAATGTTTCTTGACAGAGAGTAGTTGAAACCCAACTGGGGAATGCTGATTAAATTTATTTTTCTTTTTAAAATTTTGATTTTAAGATTTAAATAAATTTGAATTTTTCTTTTTTTTAGATTTCGAAATTTTACCAAATAATGTGTAATTTTACATAAAATTATGAAAGATAGAGTAAAAGATGATTTTCGAGTTTTTTTTTATTTTTCAAAATAAAATTAATTCAAAATATTGGAAAAAAAATCAATTTCATCTTTCTATACTCCAAAAAGCTCAATTTTAAAACGGTTTTACAAGAAAGAGGTATTTTAATGTAAGCTTACGTAAATCTTCATAAAAATACATATTCTGACCGAATAATATTCACCTAAGATTACGTTATTTTTAGTAACATAACGTAATTTTAAGTGAATATAAATTTAAACAATAATTATAAAAACGGAATTTTTATAAAAACAGTGTAATAAAATGAAATTTATTGTGAAAAAAACTACTACTAAACTTTTTTGTTGAATCTTTGTTACATAGAATAAATTTTTAATCTTTTTTTATTCTAAAATCAATAAACGCAGGTATATTGTTGTAGCTTATATTATTATTATTATTATTATTATTTTAAATATTAAAGTAAGCTGCACTTTGGTGAAGTATTTTTTTAAACATTTTTTATTATTATTATTATTATTTATTTCAATGAACGCCTTGAAGGCGATGTAAAAGAAAAACAAAAAAAAAATTTAAAAAAACAAAATGTGATAAATAAGACAAAGTTTAAGTGTTTTCTAAAAAATTGAATGAATCTAATATTAATTCCAAATGTTAATTTTTTTTTTAATTTCAATAATTATTAAAAAAAATATTTTTTATATTACTGCAATTTGAAGCTAGTCAAAGCTAAGCTCTAATGAGCAATAGCAGTCGATTCATTTAGCTTCGCCATCCAAGCGTTAATCTTAACTTTAAAGCTGTTAAGACTATTTAAACTCATAATTTCTTCTGGCAACTTATTCAAATCCAACAACTCTTTTTGTTAAATAATTAAATCGTAGGCCACGATTCCTTACTCTTTCTCGCACCAAGTTCTTTGAGTTATATCTAAGATTTTACCTTTTCTTAAAGCTAATAAAACTATAATAATTAAATTGAATAAATTTTTTTTTCTATTTTTTATTCGTATTTTTTTCTGATTGTTTTACTTGCATTTATTTTTCGTGATTTTTAAAGCAACAATTAATAATAAATTATCTATGAGAAAAAAGATAAAAAATTTGCTAATTTTTTTTTTTCTAAACTGAATTAGGTATTAAAAATAAATACAATATTTATTTTATTTATGTATTTCTAAATAACTAAATTAGGTACTAATAAAACCAATTTATATATTCAATAAACTATAGGTCAAAGCTTATCATGAGAAACTCTATAAAATGCTTTCACAAAACCCGTATAGACCTGATCCACCGAAAAGTCTTGTGCTAGAGTTTCATTATTTGAACGATTTGGCTGACAAAAATCATGTCTTCAACTAAATATGAGGTTATTATCCAATTCCAAATCTTTTACAAGGCTCTCAAGTTACTTGCATATCAAACTGGTTAAAGAAACCGGAAAATAATTCTTTGGTGAAAATTTAGATTTCTTTGGCACTTCTGCACGGACTTTATCTGCCTCATAGACTTGTTAGGTTTTTTTTTTTATTTAATTTAAGTTCATTTTACACCAAATAAACTTTCAGATTTAGCATGGTTCTTAAAAATATAAATCTGTCAAAAAACTTTTATCTCTTTTTTAATTGAATTTTTTTTATTCCCTGTTTAAAATTAAAACTTATTTAACTTTTTCTTTTATTTAGAATATAATTAAAAATTAATAATAAAATATTGATGATAATAATGATAATTAATTCATTTATTCACTTTTTTTCATATTCTATATCTTTGAAAAAATATTTTGAAAGTAATTTTTATATTATTTCTTATTATTCAACTAAATAAAAACTCTCTCAGTTTTTTACTAATTTATCCGCTAAGTTTTGCAATTGAAATAATCTAAGTACCTAAATTAAACTTAATCCTAAAATAGCTACATAAACTTATACTTTAACTTATTCAAATCCACTTAATAATTTTTTATCTTTTAGAAAAAGATTTGCTAGTGTAAATAATGAATGATCAGAGCATTAACTCGTCTAATTGTGTTACAGTCGAAATTTTTCCACATCTGAAACAAGATGATTTCGATTTGTTGATTTTATTTCTAGAGAGCAAGCGTCAGTCCGGTGGTGGCGATATTTTAAATGTGGATGATTTAACTTTTGTGAAAGTACAAGACGGCAAAATATTGAGAATTTTCTACGAAGACAGTGAAGTTGCCAAAAGAGTTATTTCAAAAAAATTCTTAAAATTTAAAAATTATCATATCAGAACGCTTCCAGGTTCATTGTCAAGCTTCAAATGCGAAACTCATGAAATTTCGGCGGATAAATTAATCATCAAAAACATTTGTGTAGATAATGATGATGATGAATCAATTGTTGAAATGTATGCCGAGTATTTGGCCCCCTACAATGAAGTCCATAACTTGCAAAAGTCTTCTCTATCTTGTAACACTTTCATTGTTAGTTTTAAAAGCAAATTAGACAGAGAAAACCTGTATGCTCGATTTAGTAAGAGAAGAATACTGAGAAAAAAAGAAATTATTCTAATGGATTCATTTAATACAAAATCTTTTCTTATCTTTAGTCCTAAAAAACAAGACACCGATTTTAGTCATTTGATTGACAAATTGAACAGTGAGTTAGCCAATTTTGAAAAAATGAATTCAGTCTTCATAGAATTAAGCGTCTTTTCATTAATGGTTCAATTTGATAGTGAAAAATTATTAAACGAAATTTTTAACATTTTTGAATTTTATCTTAAATCAACTAGCCTAGATTTGATAATTGAAAAAGTTTATAATTTCAGTTTGGTTGACAGTTTTTCTGCTAATAATGAAATCATACACAAACCATTTTTGGAGAGAACATTTGTAGAAGTTTCAGTTCAGACAGATTTATTGTCTGATGTGAGTACCTCAAACACAGAATTTAAAGAGTCAAGCAAACCAAATTCAGCATCGATTTCAAATTTATCATCGAGTGTTGAAACAATGCCTGATCAATTAATAGAATTTAATATCGAAGATATTTATACAACAGCCTTATTAAATGTAAAACAATTATTTTTTAATTTTCAAGAAGAGCTTAAAAAAATTAATGCTAACTTAGAGCTTGTCAATTCGAATGGTAGACTGTTTTTAAAAAATAGTTCGCTAAACGATAACAATAGCTTGAAAACAAAGACTCTGACAGCTTTGAATATTTTCTTTGAAAAAAAAGCATTCCATAAAATTATCGAAATTCCGGTTGAAATAATAAATAGCCCAGACTTTATGTCAAAAATTGATTCTAAAGTTCAAGAGTATAACAAATTGTGTCCTGCACTTTATTTTAGAATAAAAAACCAGCAATTAGAAGGCTTTGGTTGTAAGAAAATTTTACAAAATAAATGCAATGAACTTACCCAGTTGATTGATGAGTTGTCTTCACAGACAACAGTGCAAACTAAACCGAGTGAAAATAATGTTAAAATTTTGATTAAACATGACTCTCTTGCTTATAAAGTCTTGTGGAATATAAAGAACATATTTTTCGATTTTAAAAATTCAGTCAAATCCATTGGTGCTGACTTGCGGATAGTAGAAGACAGCAAATTGTTTCTTTTCAATTTGGATAGCCGTAATACAACTTGGGAAGCTAATGTTAAAAATTATTTGGAAGAATTTGAAAAAAATCAAGTGAAGACAGTTAATTTGGCAGTTCCCGAAAATCTTAAAAAAAATATTGATATAATAAAAACTGAGATAAAAGGTAATGAAAAATCACTGGTTTCCATTAAAATTGAGCTGGTTGAAAATCAAATTGTAGCTTTTGGATATTGCAAAGCAGTCGACATGTTCACTAAAAAAATGAATGACAAATTAAAAATATATCAAAAAGATTCGGAGAAAAATTTTTCCAATAAATTGCTAGTTTCCATTAATAGGGTCAAATCTGTTGAATATAAAATTTTGCAAGGTTTTAATGGAAAATATTTCAGAGAATTTTCTGACAACCTAAATCAAATTCAGGCTATATTAGCTGCATATTACAAAAATGAAACAGATAATGGATTCAAAATTTTATGCAATTTGGAAAAAAGCGAGCAACAAGACGTAAAAAAAATAATTATTTGGAATAGAAGTGTATTAGAATGTAGAAATAATTTTTTTAAAAAATTTACTCGTCAAGCTGTTCAGCTGCCACATGGTAAAACAGCTCCTGGTAAAGTTGACTTTGATCCGGAGAAAATAATCATAGAGTGGAAGAGTGGCTGTCAAGCAGATATTATAGGTGAGAAAAATGAAGTAGAACGTGTTAAAAATAATTTGGTTAGAAAAGTAAAAAAAACTGAAAGTAATGATTTAGCTTCGCGATTTAATTTTTCAAATCCTAACGAGAACACGTTCTTAATAAACGATTTAAAATGGTTTCAAATTAGAATTTTGTTTGAAGAGGAATATTTCAAACATTTGTCAGAAAATTTTAAAGGCTTAAATGTAATGTTGGATACCCAATTGACTAGAATTTGTCTTAGTGGTGTTAAAAAGGAAATAAACAAAGCCAAAAAAATGGCTTTTGAAATTTTAGGTAAAATCCTTGGAGCTGAGATTGAGTGTGATTCGGCCACTTTGGGCCTAATTCAAAATTATGAAAACCAATTTTTGAGCTATTTAAAAGATCAAAATTTAAAATGTGTTGTTGACTTAAAGAGCAATACTGACAAATTCGTTGTTTATTCAACTAGATTGGAAGATATCGAAAAATTCAAGCCAATTTATTCCAATTTTAAATTTTAAAAATGTTTTCCAATTTTTTTTTTAATTTATCAACTGTTTTTCATTTTTTCTTACCTGATATCAGAGTTTTTTTAGGCATCTTTTAAATAGTTTTTTATAATTAATTAAATGTGCGATAAAAAAAAAACTTCTCGTTTTTGTAGCCTAAAAATTTGATGATAAAACTTTGGCTGTTAATTTAAACTATTTGACCAAAAGATGAGATAATAAATAAATAAATAAATGAAATTTTATTTTTTTATCTTATTTTTTTTATTTTTTACTTTGATAAATTAAATATTAGTAATATTTAAAAATATTCAAATTTAACTTTTTCTATAATTTAATTATTTTTTTTGAATATTGTTTTTGTTCTCTGGATCTAAAAAATAAAATTTTTATTTTCAAACAATATACAATATTTTTACTTTAAATAATATAAATTCAATTATTTAACTCAATTAAAAAATTCAACTCAGTGATATTTTTGGCCTTTAATAAATTGTCTATTTTATAGAGAAACAATTTTAGTAAAAAAGATTAAGTTTTTAAAAAATGTAAATTTTTGTAAATTTATCATTTATCTTGTAATTTTTTTTTGAATAAAACTAACAATTAAATCAATTAATTTTAACTTTTTATCATTTAAAAATCATGTTACTAAAAATTAACAGATTTGAATAATTTTATATAATTTTAGTGTAGCTTAGGCATTTAATTTATTCCCTATTGAAGAAAATAATTAAAAATAATTATGTTATATATTTATCATTAAATGTTTTAATTTTTATACAAAAACAGTAGAATTAAATTTTTTAAAGATTTCTAAGGTTTTCCTCCAATTTCTTAATTTTGTTCATTAATTCATTTTTTTTGTTTAACTTTTCGTTTCGACGTTTTATTTCTTCTCTGAGCATATTTTTTTTTGATATACAAACCCGATTTATACTTTTCTTTATTATTTTAGATTAGATATGCTTTTAAATTTTAAAAAAAATACTTTATTTTCGATTTGAGAAGCCAATTTTTCATTTTTTACGCGTTTTTCATTAATCTAATTAAAATATTAAAAAAAAAAAGTTATTTTTTGAAAAAATTCTACCTCGTTTTTATGATCATCAATCAAACAGTGTAAAATTGATATTTTTTCTTTAATTTCTTTGATTGAAGTATCTAATTCTTGTTGATTTGAAAATTTTAAAATATTTATATCATTTTCTAAATCTTTTTCTTTATTAAAAATTGAATTAAGCTAAAATTTTAACTTTTAATTTTTTCCAACTTTTTGATTCTAAAACCGAGATAACTTGATCAATATTGGCAAGCTTTTCGTCTGTCTTTAAAAAATCACTAAAAAATTGATTTAATTTATTCTCATGATTTTGGTATTTTTCTTTCATTTTTTCAATTTCACTGAAAATTTTTTTAAAATTTTAAATTCAGTAAAAAAAATTGAAATACTTTTTCTTTCGCTCAAAAATTTTTGTTTTAGACTGAAGTTTACTTTCAAGGCTTAAATTTTCTTGGGCTATTTTACAAACCTCTTGGTATGAATAATAATTAGAATTACTTAGGAAAAAAGTAAAAATTGTTACTTTCAAATAAAAACTGATTTTCAGAATTTTTCGAAATTAATTTTGAATTAAGAAAATCTTTATTGGCTTTGAGTGAATTTTGTTCATTAGTAAGTTTAATTAATTCTTCATTTGCTTTAAAATTTTAAATATTTTATACACAGTTTTCATAAAAAGAAATAATTTACAAATTTCTAAATCTATTGCAAGTTCATCGAGCTGCGTCTGTTTTTGTTTAATTTCAATCTCAAATTTTTTTTTATCATTTATGAGTTTTTCGTAAAATACTGGAATATTGTCCAAATTTTCTAAGCATCTATCTTGAATATTCATTCTCTAAAAATTGAAATATTTCTGTTCTATTTTAAAATATTAAAAACATGTGCTTCTTTAAAGGACCCTGAATATCAAAATGAATTTGATGAATATCATTTTGATATTCAGAACCTTTTAAATTTGAAATTTTTCAAAAGTTTTAAAAAATTATATTCTATCTTAATTCAATAAAATAATTTATAGCATTTGTGGCATCTAGATTAGAAACATTGATTATCTGATAATTTTTCAAACCTTTTGAAATTAAGTGATTTTATCATGGCCAAAATCAGAACAAAAATTAAAGTTCATATTTCAAACGGTTTATTTAAATTACTCAGCTGAAATCGATTTATTAAAAATATGAATTTGATTAAACTAATTCAATAGGAAGATTTTTTATCTATTTTGTTAATTGGTTTTTATTCTAATTACTTGAGTTCTCTAGGCAATATTTTAACTGTTTTATAACTCTTATAAGTTTTTTAAATCAGCTATCGTATCAATTTCACATTTTGACACTTAAAGCTAGAATTTTTACGCAAATTTTTTTTAAACCCAATAAACCTGTAATACTAGAATTTTTTGATGTTCTTTTTTTAAAAGTATCATCTTAAGTTTTCTCACATCAAGTGTTAAAACAAGTCATAAAAGAAACACTTTTTGATTTGAACGTGTTTATTTTTCAACATATATCAGGATTTATCTAATATTGTAAATGAGTAATCAAATAGCTTATATAGCCGAATGGTTTGAGTGATAGCCATGCAGGCAGAGGATTGAGGGTTCAAGACCAGCTAGAAGAAAATGTTTTAAACATCCCTGAGATACGGGTCGAATGTTTAGAACCTTTCTCATCATAAAAAAGGGGTAACGGTGTAAAATCCTCTGTGTCAAATCGTAGCCATTGTTAAAAAAAAGAACTGGAAAATGAGATGAGCGCCTATCTATTACCCGCTAGCATAGAAAAGAGATAATTTTAATCAAATTAAAGTGTTATTTTTCTAATTACTTTATAAAAATAAATCTTATATATTTATATTCTTTATTTTTAACAGATCTTCTCTTGGATAGAATAATGAACTTAGTTTTATCTCCTGTAAAAGAATTAATATTTAAAAAAAAATTATTTAATCATAAGAAAAATTACAATTGAAAATATAGAAAAAGATTTTTAAAAATATTTAGATTTTGACTTTAAAAAGAATACACATAGAATCGCCTAAAGCAAACAATAAAAATAAATAAAAAAAATATTTAAAATATTTTTTATATAATTGATTATATTATATATTGACCGTTAAAATTAAGGCTGGATGTTTTAATTTTTCACTCTTTTTTTTATTAAGTGTGTTCGCAATGAGTAAAAAACATTTAAATAAAAAATTATTCTAAAAACACAATTACTTTAAAATTATATCAAATAAATAATGTTTTATTTTATTAATACCCTTAAGTAGCATTAAAAAAATTAACGCTCAAACACTGGATGAATTTTTTTGGCGCTTTATACTATATCTTTTATTAGTATTTGCTTAAATAAATGTAATCATTTATAAAATTTTTTTTTGCAAACAAATATCTAAAATCAAAAAATATTAATATTAATTTGTTTTTGTGGCAAAATATGCTTTTTTTCATGGAATAAAAATAAAAAAGAAAAGTTTTCACAAGGGGTCCAAAAAATCCCTCCGTGTTTTGAGTGTTAAATCCAGTTTCCAGAAATTTTTAAGAAACCAAATATCTTAATGAGACTAAAAAAGAATGAAAAATAAATTGACCAAGTATAGTTGATGATAGGATTTTCGATTATTCCTAATCAAAATATTATTCTCAATAAATTTTAAATCTACTATTTCATTGTATTGAATTTTTTTTTAATGAAATTTAAAATATTTTAAATTTAAAAGACTGTAAATTGCAATGGGTTGAAAATACTTCAGTTTTAAAATTTTTGCGCAAAAAAAAACAACTTGAAAATTAAAAAAATTGAACTATTGCCTCAAATTTCAGATTTATAATTTGACCATAAAATTTAAACTTGCTTTATTTGTTCATAAGAAAAAATGCCCTAATATTTAATCTATGAAAAAAAAGTTGAATATGGAATTTTTTTTCGATCATAAAAAATTTTTTGAAGATAAAAAATATTGGATTCTTCTTAAAATATTTTTCCATTTTTCAACATTCACTTAATAATAATCTAGTAATTATTTAGAGAACTAGATTTAAATCTGATGTAACTTTTACGAAAATTAATCCTATGTGTCTATTTCAAAATTCAATCATGTGACTTAAAGAAAAGACTAAGTCTCAATTCCAACCGACCAGGGTATGCCTAAACTATTTTTTAAATAAATAAATAAATTCAATAAAATAGCTACAATAAACTTAAACAAAATTAGAATTTAAATAAGATAAAATAGTTTTTGAAATATAAGTTCCAACAATTAGTGACTGTTTATACATTGTTAAATACTTGAGAGTTAAGATTTAAAAAAATAATAAGGTTGTAATTACACAATGGAGTCGGGTATTCAATATACCTTGGATTGAATTCTCTTTGATATTCATTCAACATAAATTTGCAAATCAATCAATCAATTGAACAAAATGCTAAGTCCTGTCATACATGTCTTTCACTCAAGTCACAATATAATGTAAATAATTTTACTACTCATATTTTACAGTCTATGCTTTCAAGTCCATGTTGAGATATTGAGTATTCGTATCACAGTTTAAAATATAAAGGTTCAATGCAATTAGAATTTTGATGGATTTTAATTAAAATAAAAAAAATGATATTTTAATATTTTTATTCAATTTTTTACGTATAGACACAATATAATTTAAATGTTTAAAAAATTTAAAAATATAAAGAGGAATATAAATTGGATAGGAAGATATACATATAATCATTGTGTATCCAAGTAGTGTGACAAACATTTGATAAAGGTTAAGTAGTCAACAAGCTATCAAAGATTAAAAATAAAAGAAATATTTTTTAAATTGGTCTATAGCTAAGTAATTTATTTTTACAATTTTATCAAATCTTTACAAAATTTAATTTAAAAAAAAAAATAAGTATAAAATATATAAAATAATATAAAATTTATCCAAAAAATTGGTCTTCAATAAAGAGATTGATAGAGAGTGAAATAGAAAGATAATTCACAGAGATTCGAAGTGGAACCATGAAAAGAGCTATTAAAAGAACGACGTTTTAAAAAAAAAATAGCAGTCAAATGTTCGATTCCATTCAAAATGGAACTAAATTCCAACATCGGCCTCGAACACTTGAATAAAACACTTAGTATTGTAGAAAACAATAGTTTTAATTTTATACTTTACAATTTTTAGAATAGCAAAAAAAAAAAATTACTGTACTTCCATCATTTTGATGCCTTTGTCATAGTGTACCGTTTGATGGGGCATAAAATTGATGTAAAGTAGAGGCTTAAAACAATGCTGCTAAAACAAATTGCTTTGAAATCGTTGAAAACGAGAGCACATTTTACTCACTCGAGCTCGACTGGTCTTAAAAGTAGACGAGCATATCGAATGCTTGTACTGGCTCTCCCAAGTTTTTGCTTTGGCTCTAAAATGTTTCAAATCTTGAACATGATCTTGATGCAGCATTGGTTTGTATTCCCTGGGCTCACAATAATCCAGTGTGCTCTCGTAAAAAGCCTTGTATCCACCTTCTAGCAAATACAGTTCAGGATAGAACAATTTAGGATAGGAATTTTTGTTTGCCGCTCGGTCTTGATTACGCAAGAATCTAAGCATACCAGGACCACGCTCGGACGAGAACTCGCAATGAAACACAACTATTAATCTCTTGCCAGGCTCAACGTCTTCAAAAAGTTTCTCTCTATTTTCGAAAAACATTTCCATAAGTCTTTCTTTGGTGAATATATTTTGAGCTTGTTTGATATGACCACCTTCATACTCGTACGGATATCTGGCATCAATGATAATTAGCTTGCCTATTTGACAGTCGTAGTCGCCGTCTAGTACTCTTTTGAATGTGGATGGCGTTATTACAGACAAATCGTTATGTTTTACCGAAGTGGTACATGGCAATAGATGGTCACGTGAACGATCACCGATAAGACGAGTGCTTGCTTGGCTTGTTTCGCATTCGTATTCCAAACTTTGCATAATCATTTGATGTATTTCTTTCATGTTCGCATTCTCGTCCTCATCTACTTGATTTTGTTTAACATTAGACTCGAACGAAAAGTCAAGTAATGAGGTTTGTAGTGAAGTGTTGCGAAATGAAATGGGCGTAATTTGTTTATTGTCTATGCTGCAGTTGTCTTTAAGTGCTTTGTTTGGAGTTGATAGATTCAATTTTTTAGAGTTGGGCGTTGGCGATTGTTTGAAAAGACATCGACGCGCTTGAAACGGACTAGGCGAATCTAGCGAACAGTTCGAAATGTCCAATAATTTGTTTTTGAATATTTTAGGGTGATTGGACTCGTCGTCGAAGTCAGAGTCAATGCTATCCAGATTGGAGTCGTTGTTTTGGGTCTCGGCGCCTAGACCGCTGTCCGAAGTGTCTTCGTTAAAATTTGGCTTCAGCCGCTGAAGCAAAGAGTCGGATAGCTGTTTACTGGTCTCTGTAAACACACATGAGAACATGTAGTCATCGGTGAGTCTCAGTCGTTTGACTTGTTGATTTATGCTTTGAAAAAGTAATCAATTAATTTAATGGTTAACAAATGCTGTGATGCACTCACTTTTCTTGTTCGAGATGCAAGCTAAATGAGCTTGTAAGGGACTTTTTGCGCTTCAAGTCGTCGGGTACTTGAGACATGGTCGAATTTGTCAGGTCTTTGAATGCAAGTCGATTCCTATTGTTAAATAAAATTTTAGAATTTACTTGCTTTCATTGAAATAAATTAGTCTTTAAATACACTTACATTTTTGGTTAGTTAAAAGTTGAATGAAGCGAACAAAAGCGCGTTGTGTGACTTTGAATGAATGGATGGAAGGGAGTGAAAATTTGAGTGTATGGTGGTCAAAGCGGTGTTTATTAATAATTTAAAAAATCTAAAACAAAAAAAAATTGTCTTTTATTTAAATAGGGAACAGAAACAAAGAAGGTTTGTTTTTTTTTTTTTAACTATGAAGGGGTTGTTTTTGTTTTTAAGATTTTGCCGACTAGCACTTTTACAATGTGACCGTGTCGAATGCAAATTCATCTGTTGAAAATTATTCAATTTTGTTACATCAACAGGTGATTTTATATTCACAACTCGCTCAAGCATGATAAATTGTGTTTACGCTACAAGGAACAATTAACGACTTAAGCCAAAATTTGATAGATAATTCTTTATCTATTTATCTAAAATCTCTTGTCAAATTTACATTTCGTTCGTTTGCTAAAACATGTTGTCTCTTTCTAAGCCCTAGCAAAAATAATATGATGTAATGTGTGTTGTAAATATTTGCTCTAAAGTTTACGAGCCGTTACGCGATCTTCAATTTTTTCTCACCTATGACTTTTCAAGTGCTCTCTCTCTTTCTAATCACTTAAAAAGACATTCAATTACATTTAAATTGAATAACCTTTGGCATTTTAAAATTATTAGTGGCCTAGAATCGTTGCTAAATTACAAAACCTTAAAATCGCATTTAGAAAAATGCTAATAATCTAAAATCATATTCAAATGAGACTTTGACAAAAATTTGGTTTAGAAAAAAAGAGCTTTCTTAGTTTAGAAAGAAAATGTTACAAAGAGCCAGCTTAGTTTGAGAATATTGAATGTAAAATAAAAGAAAGAATGAATTAGTTATAAACGAATCAAACGAATAATTTGTATGCTCATTGAACCGTTGAAATATAAACGAATAAAATAGAAAAACTAGACTAATTTTGACCGTTTATAGAAACAAAATAAATAAAATATCGATTTATAGAATAAATTAATGTGAAATAAAGCTTTGGGGCGAATTCTTAATTTATTCTAAATCCAAGGTATGATATTTTTGAAAATATACCTTTAAGTTAAAATTTCATAAATAAAAAATTTTTTTTGATTTGTAAAAAAGTTGAACTGTCCAAAAATAAAGTAAACTGAACTAAAACAGCAGTAGATAATTAAATTTCTAATTTAGAAAAGATAGTTCTATAAACCTGTGCCGACTTTAATTGGATTAGATTCGGTAACATGTTAGCTATTCAAAGTGCAGGAAATAATTAAATAAAAATGCCTAACAAATTAGTTTAGTTTTTCTTTTGTTTTAGTGTTTATATAAGTAAATCGGATCTTTTTTTTATTGTGCCGATTTTGTTATATAATAATGCTAAAACAAACACATTATGTAAAGCTTATTTATTATTGATTCTTTTACATGCGGCTTTTGTCTTTAATTTGAATTTTATTCACTTTTGATATCAGAGAAGAATTTAATAAGAAAAATCACAAATTATTGATACACACTAACTATTTTTTTTCTCATATAACCGCATATTTTTTGACAAATTAATGATTTTACCTAATTTTGATAAATTTTATTTTTTCTTAATTTTAAATAAAAAATACATTTTTTTATTCATTTAAAAAAAAAATCCTCTTAAAATATTTTTAATGAAAAGAAGCCTCTTAGAATTTATAACAATTTATAAGCACTTATTTATACATCTAGATATTTCTAACGAATTTGCATTTAATCGAAGGCCAGTAAAAATAACGGGCAGTTTATTAATAACTTATTTGTTTTATAGAGTCGGTTTTTTATGGTATGTAATTAAAACATAAAACTAGTAGGCGATCTTAATTAGATAATTCGATCCGTTATCCAAAATCATTAAATTTTATCAATGGTATTACCTAAGCCATATTTATGAGCATGTCCATTATCATCATAAAAATCTTATCTAGCCCTTGGATCACTTGATGTAAACATATTTTGTTACAAGTCATAAATTTACCTTTAAATTTCCTACCGTCTCTTATCGATCGTAAAAGCTCTCAATCTCAAAGAGGCGGCATTTCTTAACTACTTTCTTAGATTTACTCTCAAGACGGGCATTCATGCTAAGAACGGCCAAAAACGCTCAATATTTCTAACAACAATCTATAAACAACCTACTGGAGGAAATTTCAAAAAATATCTCCTCTCTTAATAAAAACAAACAATGCTTTTAATAGCTTAAGTCAGCAGTTGGATGCTTCTTAATGATTTAGATTAAAGAGCCAACTGAAGGCCAACGGGGGTCATTTAGATTGTATCATGTATCAAATTATCTTGAATTTCTTAAATCTTAAATATTCGTTTTTTTTCTCTTTTGGCATGTTGAGATGAATTTATCTGTATAACTATCTGAATGAGAAAAAAAAAAGAAGAGATAATTCGTTATATAAAAATACTAACGTACTTTTTATTTAAGATTATATAAAATTTCACTAACGAATTAACGTGTTGAACATGCTGTTTTAAAGCTAATTTATCTAGCGCGAAATTAAGCAAACTATTTTGTGTCCAAGCTAGAAAATATTTATCGCATTATATCACGATTTTGTCACATACAAAATATTCTTTCCCTATCTTGAATTAATTTCTTAATAAATATTCATTAGCATGAACTTGTCGAAATTTTCAATATTTTTTTTAATTAAAACTCGAGTGTAATTATATTTAAATTATATAAACACTTGTTAACATTTATTGATTTTAAATCTTAGTTTAGATTCGCGTCAATGCTTGAGACTGACCTCAATAAACCAAACATGGGAATATTTTTCTCATCTATGAATATAAATTTATAACATTTGACGCTAAGCTATCATTGTGTTTACAATCTAGGAATAAAATGAATTCCCAGATATCAAGTTTTATCCCATCAGAAAATTTAAATTAGATAATAGCTTATTCATACAACCCAAAACCAATTCATTTGAAAATTTTTTATTAAACTAAAAACTAAATTGAAAAAAATAAATATGTTAAAATTTTGAATTTTTATTTCCTAGAATTAAAACTAATTGTTATTTTATATTTTTGAATGAAACTCTCCTTTCAAAAATTATTTATTATTGAAAAAAAAACAGACAAAAATAAATTTGAAAAGAAGCTATATTTTATTGCAACTTTTTCTAAAATTTTCCGAAAAATTCTTATATTTCGACATTAGGTTGAAATATTGACTTACAAAAAAGAGGCATATTCTAAATTTGATTTTTTGGACGTTAATTTAAAATAAAAGAGCCAACATTTGACTTTAGTGTTAGCAGTTATTAATGTATTTTTTATTGTTTTTCCACTTATCTGATTTCGAAAAGCATACCTGTCCATTTCAAGTGGACGCAATTGAGGAAAAAATGTTAAGAGAAATCGAATGAAAAATTCTTTTCTTAAGCTTTGTAAAAACAAAACATAAAACAAACAAAACGACAGGTCTTAATGCGATTAAAATTCTTAAGTCTGACAGTTAATGTCAATTTACTCCTAACGAAACAAAAATACCAACAGTTTTCTCTAACACGACAAATATTTGAATAGAAAATAACCATGCAGGATAATTAATCCACTTGAGTCTCAAGTCATTCGTGTAAAAAAACTAATGAAATCCTTTTTAGAAAAAAAGAATCCAAAGACTAGTCTACAAATTAAAAAGTAAATATTTAATTAATAAAAAATTTCATATTAAATATAGATTTCAGATGTTTTCAGGTTTCGCTAGATTTATAAACCTTTACAGTTTACTGGTATACAGACACAACTGTTTGTTCATTAACAGTTTTTTCTAAAAAAAAAAAAGCTTCTTCTTAAGTCATTGATTCTAGATTAAATATGATTTAAACATTACAATTGTGTCCTATAATTAACACTTTTTTAATAAAAATCAATCTAACAAAAAAGTTAACGGTAAAATTTGACCCAGCAACCAAATAGCTAGTTTTATTAAATTTAAAGCTATAATTTAATTATAATTACACCATTGTTCTTCCCAATTTACACTGATTTCAATCTTATTTAATCAAATTCTAATTGTTAAATTTTTTAAATTTTGTTTATAATCCTCTTTGAGAAACCTTCAAATTTTATTTAAAACTCACTTCTAAACCCCACTCGCTTGAATAAAACACGCTGTTGAAGAATATTATCAAAATAAATTTAATCAAAAGATAAATCAAATCTCTATGAACTCAATTTTGCTAAAAAAAAGGCAATAAAAACTGAGAAAAAATAAAATTCGTAAAAAATTTTTCTTTAAATTTAATAACTTCTATCTTAATTTGAGAAAATAATTGATTTAAAAAAATTAATGAAAATTTAGAATCAAATATTGAAAACAATAAAAAGCTTATTTTTACTGATTTAATTTTGTCAAGCATCATTTTTTATTTTGTTTTAAATTTCAATTTTCTTATCAGATCAAATTCAACAAAATTAATTGTTTGTTTCTGTCACTAAACATTTCGAGATTTTCGAAAATTTCGAATCAAATTTGAATCTAAATAATTAATTCTGAATTTTTGAAAATTATTTATTTATTTTAAAAAAATGTTTGCAAAAAAAATAATAAACACAATGATAGCAATCTAAAATATTAACTTTCCGGAACCTAATTCTCTCTATCGAACAAAACAGTCTATCAAATTTAAAATTGTAACATGAGACACTTTTTTATTGTAAAAAAATAACAAGAAAATATAAAATAAACAAACACTAAATGTCAGGTGATTCTCTAAACCATTATTTTTTTATTATTATTATATTATTCAAAAAGTATGATATTCTGTTTTTACATAAGCCAATATTTAACTTAATATTTTTGATTTTTTTATGACTAGAGTCATTTGATCCAAACAAAGAAAGATTACGCAATTTAATAAGCTTCAATTAGTTATTTTATAGATGCTTCCGCGAAATTAGAAGCTTAAAACTTAAAAATCTTTTTGATGTGTTACAGTTACAGCTAATAATATTGAATACCCAATAAAAGCAGATTAATAATTAAAAATCCTCATTTAAACTAAAATGAAATAAACAATAAACTCAAATTCTTTTGAAATTTACTAGAAAGTGCTTTAATAGCGTCAATAAATTAACTTTTTAAAGCCAAAATAAATCATATTTAGATTAAACCGGCCAACAATAAAGAAAATATTTTCTGAATTTTTTTTTATTTATTCCTTTTATACAACTTAGAATTTAACTCACCTGAATGATTAAAAATCTAATTTATTTTATCTTTGATCGGCTAATTTTATCTATGGGGAATATAGTCTCTTGTCAAATATTTGCATTTGAATTATATTTTTTCTTCAAAAATTAAAAAAACAAAAAAACGGCAAAATTCAAAAAATTCATTTAAGTAATTGAACAATATTTATTTAGTTCAACACCTCGCGATTTTAACAAGCCAAAAAGTTAAATTTTTGAATTTTTTTAAAGCTGTTACTGTGACTGGCTTAATAATAATTTTAGACAGCTTAAAACCAGAAAAAAAAGATAAACCAAGTAAATATATTTAGATTCCGCAAAAATCTTTTACCAGAAAAGCTTTGAGATTTCATTTTAAAATGAATCCCATCTTCCATCATTTCCTTAAATGCATGGAAGATGGGTTTAATTTTAAATTTTATAAAGTTGGTCACAATATTTTTCCTAATTTAGTATACTATTAGTTTCTTTATAAAAAGATTTTTTTTTTCAAGTAACTCTCAATTATTAAACTGAAATTAATAACTGAACCAACAGCATCGATTACAACACCACAATTAATTGTCTAAATAGCTGATAATCAGGCATTAGCGCTGTTTTTTTTTTAATATCAGTTTTGGATTAGGATTGAGACCTGATCCGGAACCTAAACATTTTTTCAGGTTACCCGATGGCTTTTTACCTAATAGAATATATTAAATAGGTAACAGGTCTGAAATGACTGGGTTCAGGATCAGGTCTGCGTAATATATTCATTCCTAACCCAAACCTGATACTCGAAAAAATTCTGCGTTCTTTTCTCTGCTTTTTTTTTTATTAAAATAATAGTTTGGAGAAGACCCCGGGCAGTTTGGAATCGTCGCTTACCTCCCTTTCAGCCCCCGTGATAAATAAATTTTGATAAAATGAAAAAACAGAATCTAATAAAAGTTCGACAGAATTATTTTAACTTTTTTCTTTTTAAATTAAAATTTAATGTTAAGTCACATGACAGATTTGCGTAGAATACAAGCATAATCGGTTTAAACAAAAATAAATATTTTTTCTCTGCTGATAATCATTAAGTCAAGCAATAGATATATATCATAGACAATACACTTACATCAAGAGTCATACTTAAGCCAGTCAAAAGAGTAAAGAAATTTTTTTTTGTAATGGCTAATTTATTTTTTAGTAGTGGGGACAAAATTTTTTCAGCTTAACTCCAAGACACAGCTTTTTTCATATTGACCAAGAAATCTTTTATTTTAAACTTGTTCCTGTTAAAATTAGAAATACAGTTTTTTTTTACGGTATTAGAATAAAGCTTATTTTAATTTGGATTTATTTTTATTTTGATAAAAAATTAATCATCGCTAATTATTTTAAGGATTTTTTAAGTTATCCTATATTTTATATTGATAACATTAACAAAATAATAAATTAATTAAACCTGATCGATTCTCATTTAATTTTTGACAAATATTTTCTGCATTTGTATTCTCGTCTGATTCTTCTGGATCATCAGATTTCTAATCTGGCATTTGACTAAGAGTCTCTAGAGCTTTTATGGCAGCTTCTTCAGTTATCATATTGAAGAAAAAAACAGATAAAATTAATCTAAATACATGAAAATTCATTTTAATCAACAACGGATCGCTTTTTGTCCTTTAAGGAATTTTTTTTCTAATGAAGGAAATATTTTTTTAATTTTATTTCAAAATATTTAAAAATTTAAGATATTTTTGATGGAACAAGCAAAACTAAGTTAAAAAGAGGTCATTCTAGTGTTAAACTAATTTATTTTAGTCTAAAAGGCTTGAAAAATGAATTTTAAACTAGCATAAAAAATTGAGATTTTGTTAAGATTTGTATGAAATTTTAAATTTCATAATTAAGCACAAATTTTTTTTAAATAAATTTAAAAAAAGGGCTAATTTTTAATAAAACAAAATGCTAAAAATGGAAAAAAAGGATGATAATACTGTTATCATTCAGAGCAATATTGATTTAGAACAAAATGAGATTGATCTAGTTATAATGTTTTTTGAAAGCAAGAAGCAGTCGGGTGGTGGTGACACTGTTAGCTCCGAACAAATTGGGCAACGACTTCTGAAACTTAACTTCGAAGAAAATGAAGCAAAAAAAAGAATTTTGGACAAAAAATATTTCTCGTTCAAAAAATATCAATTTAAAACTTATTCCTCACAAATAATGGGCTATCAAAACGATTCCTATGCACCTATCACTAATCTGTTAATAATTAAAGATATTCTTTTGGATTCGGACTTTGAATCAAGCAATTATGATGATTCAGTGTTAAAAATGTACGCTGAACATCTTTCGCCAGACAACGAAGTTATAAAAATTCAAAAATCACATTTAATCGAAAATACATTTTATATTCAGTACAGAGATGATTTGGATGTCAACCAGGTTCAAAAAAGATATGCAAAAAAATCAAAACTTCGAAATCAGACAATTTCAATTTTTGATTGTTTCAACACAAAATCTTTTATAATCGCATCGAAAATGCAGAAAATTGATAATATTTGGAGCACAATAAATGAGCAAATGGAAAAAAAAAATTTAGTCCAAAACTTTTTTATGGACAAAACGGACTTTTATGTTTTGGTTCAGTGTGAAGAGGATAAACAATATAATGAGTTAAAAGATGTGATGAAATCGAGTCTTAAAAGCATCGCTGAAAATTTAGTAATCGAAGATATACACAATTTTGAGCTTTTAAATTTTATTAAGTGTGAAATTAAAAAAGAAAATAAAATAAAATCCGAAGAGCTGGAAATTATTGAGGTTCAGCAAGTGTGCGATAGTGAGATGGTCGATGAGGCAACCAAAACTGTTAAAATTTGTCGTGCTGATTTGAAACGCAAGGCAAATGCGGAAAAAGCTAATATGGGAAGCATTGAAAAAAAAATAGATAATTATTTGTCTATTGAAAAGATAAGATTAAACAAATTTAATTTAGACAATTTATTTAAATCTCAAACAGATAATGAAATTGTCCTCAATGAAGAGTGTCCGTTTTCAATTGCCCTATTGAACTGTCCTGAACTTAGGGATAGAGTCAGCCAATTACTTGTAAAGCACAAATCTAGCTTATACTTTAACAAAAAGAATAAACAAAAGCTACTAGTTTTAAAATCTAGCAAGGAATCACTTAATAAATTAATTAATGCTGTAAAATCTTTTGCCTCAAATCATTTTATATACCAAATTGTTCATCTAAATTCAGTAAATGACTCGAATAAAATTTTAATGGATGTAATGTCAAAATTTTTGCCTATTATTAACAAACAATTTCCAGGAGTTTACATAAATATTAGCAATAATCTACTGCACTGTTATGGATATCCTACATCAATTGCAAAAATATTGAAACCAAAATATGGCTTATTGACAGAGATTATGGAAAAATGTAGTGCATCATTCAAAAAACCAGCTGAATCAGTACTAGAAGAGACCAAAACAGAGCAAATTGAGCACGATTCTTTCAATCAACAAGTAAAATAATAATATTAAAATTCTAACTAGACAAAATTAATTTAATTAGACATCAAAAAAGCCTAGAACTTCCAGTTCAATTTCTCAGGCTGATGATTTTACCGAAGCAGATGAAGACAATGAAAAAAATAAATGGAAAATAAAAAGTAACGTCATTAAAAATGTAAAACATTTGTACACAGATGAGAACAAAATTGTTTTGTACGATTCATATGAGCCGCTTGAGGCTGTAGAATCGATTGAAAAGAAAGAGTGCGACAATGATAATTTTGTTCTTGTAGATCCCAGTTTATACAAAGTATTGTCCATTTGTTTAAAAAAATGCAAAAAAATTTCATTAGATTTTATCGATGATTTAAAATTGATATCAAATGAGTGTAAATTGGCGTATGTCAAAGGAGAAAACGATTCCATAGAGCAGTGTGGAGTTATGATTCACTCAAATGAAGAAAAATACATAGAATCCTATAGAGCTGAATTGAAAAAAATATTTGATTTTTATGAAAAAAATCGCCTTAAACACATTTACAATCTAATTGATCCAAAACTTAAAGGAAACGAAATTTTTTCAACTCTGATCTCAAATTTTAGTTCCAAAAATGAATTAAATGACCTAAAGATTATTTTGAATATGATCTATTTAGACGACAAAGTAGTACATGCTGAATTAACAGATAAGAAATTAATTGAAGTCTATGGATATACGAATGCTGTGCAAAATTATGACAACTATGCTATTGACATTTTAAAGAAGACAATGCATCGTTTTAAAACTGATTTAAATAGTCTTTTGGCGTTCAAGCTTCGTCAAAAAGAGAATCCAAAGATTGGAGTTTTTTTCAAGTTTGATGGTAATTATTTTAATGATTTTGTCATGCAAGTTACAGCCTATGAAGCTCATGTGATAAAAATAGATGACCAAAAAGCAATACATATTGCATGTTTTAATAAGAAAATACGAAACAATGCACACAATTTACAGTTTGTTGAAAGTGTTTATAATTGGCGTGAGTCTATAGATGTGTTTGTGTATGAGTATTTAGAATTATTTGGCATTGAACAATTTAAAGTTCCCTTTACTCGCAACAGTCTAGAGTGTCAAAGTATTTTATATGATAAGAATGTTTTGGATGTGTCTTGGATTGATGAAAATGAAATCGAAGTTGTAGGTATTAAACAAGAAATTGACAAATTAAAATTTAAATTACTCTAATTAAATCGGTTGAGAAAATTTTTAGTTTTATTTATTATTTTAATAAATTTATTTTAAATATTAGTTAAATAAATTTTTTTGTTTGCTATAAAAGTATAAGCTTACACGTTTTTCGTTTCGCTTGATTAATTTCTCAATTAATCTCAAGTGAATTTGATCTCTTTCAGTTGTCTCTCAACTGTTACATGAAAAATACATATATGTATCCCAGGATACTTAAAGGATACATTTGGGAATACATGTTGGGGTTGCGAATTTGAAAATAAAAACTTTCTTTATAAATTTTATTAAAATCCTATGATACAAAATAAAAATAAAAATAAAAATGCCGGGAAGAAAACACTTATAAAGCAAGGATAATATCTTTGTCGCTCAATTTCATTCTAAGCTCGGCGCTTTTCAGGTAAAACTGCTGATCAAATTTCTCATATCTTTTAAATATTAACTCCTTAAAAAAATTGATTCGTTTTTCTTCGATCTCTTCTATATTCTTTTTTTTTTTGTAAATTGCTCTTTCATCAAAAACAGCATTTTTTCAAATATCAAATATCCTTTTTTAGGGTACCATTGTTCCGCTAGATACCCTTTTAGCAATTGCTGTGTTGTTCCACGTACAGATCGCATTATTTTCTATTTTATATTTGGATACATATATGTATTTTTCAAAAAAATATTTTTGAAAGAATACACAAAGTATGTATTCTCGTATACAAAAAAAAAATTAATTTTTTTGATTCGCAAAATACATATTGGATACATTCGGATACATTTTGTATCCGAGAATATATTTTGATGCATTCTCAGATACATATTTTATGTATCCTCGGATACATGTCAAAAATGAGGTTAATGGGACTCATCTATAACTAATTTTTAATATTTTTCTTTTAAATAGCCTTAAAGGCGTTAATTGAAATAAATAAACTTTTAAAAAAAGTCAAAAACTATTTACAATATTTAATTTATTTTTTAAAAATATTGAATACTTGAATTTCATTATTATTTAAATGAAGCAGTTTACTTGACTTGTTTTTTCTATCATTTGAAATTTAAGAATTGTCTGAAATTTTCATAATTTTTATTTAAAATTTATTGATGAGTAAAATCCCATAAATGCATCATGTTTTGTAAAACCAACTTTCATGTCTGTATTTATATTTAAATTTGATAATTATTAAATGATTGATTAAATATTGATTAACTAAATCGTTGGTCCTGAATCTATTTCATTTAAACATTGAAAAAAAAAATTAAATGACAAAAAAAAAATTAATTTTTTTCTGTTTGTACGCTTATTTTTGCTATCTTTTTGAAAAGAAAAATAAAGAAGTATACTGCAATAATTATAAATATTATAATTTAAATTATTCTATAAAAATATTAAATGTTAAATGTACATGTTTTAGTTTAAAGATTATAAAAAATTTGAATTTTAAGTGAATTTCATAACCAGATGTCTTGTGGAATAGTTGATGATATTGAGGATATTTTAAAATTCGAATCGAATGATGTCTCTTTAGAGGATCATAACAGATCGAACAATAAATCATTCATCATTCCTAAATCCATTAAAAAATATTCAAAATTAGCTGACGAAAATGATAAAGAAAATGACCAAGGCTTAACAAATTCGAATGTTCCTGGTGTTGCATCCATTTATGTTAAAACCTGGGGATGTACACATAACAATTCTGACAGTGAATATATGGCTGGGCAACTAGCAGCATATGGCTATAAGTTAACTGGTAAATTTAAAAAAAAATTTGATTAAAAAATAATTCAATAATCTAATTCCAGATAATGGCAATGAGGCAGATTTATGGTTGCTTAACAGTTGTACTGTAAAAAATCCTGCTGAAGATCATTTCAAGTACGCCAAATTTTAGAATTTTCTTTTCTTTTTTAAATTTTGAATTTTAAAATTTCTCATAGAAATTATATTGATAAGGCAAAAGAATTAAAAAAGTATCTAGTTTTGGCTGGCTGTGTTCCTCAGGGAGCTCCAAAAGCATCTTACATTCAGGGTCTGAGTGTGATCGGTGTTCAACAAATCGATCGTATTGTCGAAGTTGTGGAAGAAACATTGAAAGGAAATTCAGTTCGTTTATTTGGAAAAAAAAAACAAGATGGAAAAAAATATGGTGGTGCCAGTTTGAGCTTGCCAAAAGTCCGACGTAACCCATTGATTGAAATTATTGCAATTAATACAGGTTGCTTAAACGAGTGCACTTATTGTAAAACTAAACATGCTCGAGGTGAACTTGGCTCATATTATCCTGATGAAATTGTAGAAAGAATTCGCCAATCATTCGAAGAAGGTGTAGTTGAAGTATGGTTAACTAGTGAAGATACAGGAGCTTACGGTCGTGATATTGGAACTAACATTGTTCAATTAATGTGGAAAATAGTTAAAGTTATACCAGAGGGATGTTGGCTCAGAATTGGCATGACAAATCCGCCGTACATTCTGGAACACCTTGAAGAAATGGCAAAAATATTAAATCACCCAAGAGTATATTCGTTTCTGCATATACCAATACAATCTGCGTCGGATGCAGTTCTTACAGACATGAAAAGAGAGTACTGCTGTGATGATTTTAAACATATAGTTGATTTTTTAAGAGAAAAGTAAAAAAAAAATTATTATTTCATTTTAATATCTTTTTTCTTAGAGTTCCTGGTGTTAATATTGTTACCGATGTTATTCTTGGTTTTCCTACTGAAACCGAAGAAGACTTTCAACAAACTTATGATTTGATTAAGCAATACAAGTTTTCTTCTCTCTTTATTAATCAATTTTTTCAACGTCCCGGCACACCAGCTGCTAAAATGCGTCAATTACCCACTCAAGAAGTATTTGGTTCTTATAATTTTTCCAAATAATTTTTATCTCAAAATTGTATAGAGAAAAAGACGAACAAAAATAATTTCAGAACTTTTTCAATCATATACAACTTATGATTCAAAATTGGGAACAATCTATGAGGTTTTAGTAACAGAAATTTCCCATGATGAAGAATACTATGTCGCTCATAATAAATTTTACGAACAAGTAAGTTAAAATTAAAATGAAAAATTTACTCTATAAAATCTTTAATTAATTTTTTAAATTAAAGGTTTTGGTTCCGAAATTAGATTATTTGATGGGAAGAATGATCCAAGTTGAGATTATTGAATGCACAAAACATTCAATGAAAGGTCGAGTAATTGAAGAATCCTTGAACAAATATCCCAAGCGAGTTTTAGCTAAAAAAGGCGAAGTTACTGGTTTGGTTAAATCTGATCTGAACAATAATGCAAATAGTGTTGACGATTGCTGCGGAAATGGTAGTTTAATTAAGCAAAATTCATGTGGTACTGAATGTTGCTCAAATGTAGAACTGACAGAGAAAAAATTAAATGAATCAGTTAAATTTGATCGCCTAAGGGATTATGCAATTGCTGCTTTAATTACATCAAGTGTAATTTTAATTTCTAAAATTGCTCTTAGATACCTAAAATCGAAATAAAATAAAATTAAATTAATTTTTATTCATATTTCTAAAATTTATTTTATATTTTGTCATGTTAAATTGATCGACTCTCCCACAGAGATCCTGCAGCACAAATTTACTTGAGACTCTGGACCTGATTACACATGCCTTATCAAATGGCTACCCCGTAGATATGGTGTACATCGATTTTGCAAAAGCTTTTGACAAGGTTTCACATACAAAGCTAGTCTTTAAACTTAAATTTTATTGTTTTAATGAGCGTTTGATAAACTGGATAAGTTCATTTCTAACTGGGCGATCACAACAAGTCGTGCTTGGTGAAACAAAGTCAGAATGGGCTCAAGTCACAAGTGGAGCTCCTCAAGGTTCTGTCCTTGGTCCCATTTTATTCATTATATACATAAATGATTTACTTGAGTGTATCCAAAACAGCTCGAAAGCGTACGCTGATGACAACAAGATTATATCAATAGTAGATTCTTTCTCTAATTACAAGTTACAATTCGACATTGATAATAATAAGGTAAGTGGTCACGAGACTGGTCCGCTCAGCTTAATGTCGAGAAATCTAAAGTTGTCCATTTTGGTCGTAACAACTCAAAACATGATAACAAAATTGAGTCATTTCCACTTAATAAATCAGTATGCGAAAGAGATCTCGGTACATATATCAAAAATGACCTAAAATGGGACACACAAGTAAACTATATTACAGCTAAAGTTAATAGGATTCTGAGTGTGTTGAAGAAATCGCTCTGATATCCCAATGTAAACAGCATTAAATTATTGTACACTTCAATGGTCAGACCTCACTTAGAATTCGCCATAACCTCTTGGTGCCCTTACCAAAAAAAAGATATCGATATGATAGAAAAGATTCAACGTAGAGCAACTAAGTTAGTTCCAAATTTAAAGCACCTTACTTACTCAACACACTTAATTAAATTCAGCCTGACGGACCTAATTACGAGAAGATTGAGAGGAGATCTGATCCTAATTACGAGAAGTTGTTCAAATTAAATAATAAAATTGAGTTAGTTGAGTTTAAAAATGGATTAACCTATGGTCAAAGTCAAGTATACGACTTAAGAAGACATTCAAAGACTCTACGTCGTGAACAGATAAAAACTGTTTCATTCAAAAAAGTGTCCTACAATAGAAGACATTTAATGAAAGTTTATATTCTTTAACTCAGTAATTTCTTTAATGTTTAGCATCAATAAACTCATCTTGTCGGAATCAGCTTTAAAAAGTCTCAAATTAATAATTTAAATAAAAAGTTTTTTTAGATGTATATTTGTCTCAATTAAATCAAGTCAACTAGCAAAGAAAATATTATTTTTGTTGTTGTTTTTTTTAATATTTTTATATATTAGTATATAAAGGATTTTTTTTTCATCATTCTAAAATCAATAAAGGGTTAAGATTTTTTTTTAGATCTTGAAAAAAATCGTCATTTTTTTATCATACATAAATTTTATTTATTTTTTAGTCAAAAAATTAACATTTAAATTACTAAGAAAAATGAAGCAACAAATAAAGCATTTTGTGAAGTCAAACTTAAAAACTGAAGCGATTTTAATCTAATAGAAAAAGTAAATAAAAAAATGGTCAAAATTTTTATAGACATTAAATTGCTCAATTATTATCTAAAAACACTTAAATTTAAAAATTAGTCTCATTCTATCTTTAGTTAATTCTATTTACACTCTTATTAAATCGAGAACAAAACTCGAGCAATCATATGTCTTTTAGATAAATTACTATTCTTAACTTGATGATAAAAATATATCTTAAATACATCTTTAAAAAAAAAAAGTACAAAAATTTCCTTCGGCCTGATCAAATAAATAAATTTCAACAGGCTTTAATAAAAATTGAATTGATTTAAATTTTTCTAGAATAAAAAAAATTCAACAAAAAAAAAAATTAATCAACCCTAAAAATTTCTAAAGATCAGTGTCGAACCATTGGGCTGGCGACTGATTTTGATGATTGTTATTAATGGGCAGATCAATCAACTGCGAATTTCCATTATAATTAGCCGGATGCTGCATTTCTAACTCATACGGATCAATCGTATTATAAGCAACATATTGGTCATTTGATCCGAGCATTCTGTGATGTTCAACCCCGCCATAAATCACGCTCGGATCGTTGTTCATGGCAAAGTTGTCATTGCCAGGCTTGTTCTCGGACAGCCTGTACAAAACAGCGGCCGCATATGTCGAAATAGCCGGATCTTTGGACCTAAGCAGCTCGGTCAATCTATCAGTAATTCTCTCATTGTCAATCAAATCAATATTTATTCGATCATTGGCCAATTCAGACAAGCAGCCACACGCGACTCGTTGTATACCTTCCCAAGGCATGTACAACAACTGGACTAGCACAGGTATGCACTTAAGCTCTCTGATAACAATTCCATTGTGCGGATCGCGTCCAAGCTGATGCAGGGCGCCAACAGTTCCTTCGATAATCTCCTCCATGGGCACATCGTCAATTATGGCACTTTCGATTCCTTGTTGTTGGGCCTGCTGATGCGAATTAATTGCTTTAATCAGCAATTGAACCAGTCTCGGTATGATGCCAAGCTCTCTTAGCGGTGCCAAATTGTTGTCACTCAGTGCCAAATTGCGTATTAGACCAATAGTTGCCTTGAGCAGAGGCCATCTGCTCTGATCGGACTGAAGCAATGGCGCAATTACTGGCAGACCGTAGTAGTATCTCACTGCCTCTTGGGCGACCTGGGCTTGCGGGTGTCGATTGGTCACGTGCCGAAGCGAGCACACTGCCGGCTCACAAATGTCCTCTTTGTTCTCATTGCCTGCTTGAAGCATTGTGCGCAGCATTATCTCAATTCCATTGTACTCAACAAATTTCATCTTGTTTAAATCGTTGTTGCATGTTAAATTTGACAAAATACCTGCTGCACATGTGGTAAAATTTATGTCACCACTGTTATTTAGAATATCAATTAATTTTTTAATTAAGCCCTCTAGGTTATCTTCTCTAATGGCACAGTCACTTAAATTTCTCAATGTCAACAAACAATTGTAAACAATTCTTTCGTCGTTGTTTGAATCTTGTAAATGAGTGCTTAGCACTTGCATGCCGCCCTCACTGACCAATTCACGTTTGTTCTCCGGACAAACACTCAACACTTTCATCAGTCTTACACAAGTCCATATTAACTTTTGATAATTGCTCGAGCTCATTATTCTAATAAGCTCTTTTGGACAACCACTTGTTTGAATAACTAGTTTTACTTCGCTGTTATTAAACGCAAGTATGTGCAGTGAATCGAGTAAAATGGCCAAAAATTTTTGATTGTTATTTTGACTTAACAACTCGACCATTTTCCTAGTTCCGTTGTAGTGGTGCACTTGGGCTTTAGAGGCCGGCTCGTACATCAGCAAATTGTGAAGGGTGGTGGCCGCGTAGAACACAACGCTCTCGATCGGCGAGCTGAGAAGCTTGATGAGGGCAGGAATACCGCCGCACTTAAGAATGGCATACAAGGCCGGCTTGTTGTTGTTAGCCGATAGATTGCATAAAACCTTAGCCGCTGTGTTATGAAAATCAGGGTCGTTTGAATTTAGCAAAATGTTGATCAGCGAGCTTATGAGGGCCTGTGAGCTGGTCAAAGCCATGCGGCTTGCGTCTTTGCTTGAAAGCTGATCGATTAGCTTGAGGGTCTTGGCGACCACAATTCTGTCTTCGTCACTCAAAAGTTTGATCAGCTCGGGAATGGCTCGTATGGTAACATCCGCGTCTTCCTGATAATTGATCAAATTTATGATCGCCGATTTTAGTTGCTGGGTCGGCTGAGCTAGCCGCTGTACTGCCGATGGACGGCCCAAGTTTGACGAGCTTGTGTTTTGCCTTATGATACCGTAATCTTCGAGCGATTCGGGAAACATTGCCGCTCGTATACGCTGCGATCGAGTCTGATTCAGCTGAGCGTTTATGTCTATTGGAAGAAAAAAAAAAAAAAAACAACTCATTTTAAAAATAAATTTTACTAATTTGTTTGCTTACCGTCCAAATTTTGTTGGGCGTGCACAAAATCAAACTGAGACATCTCTTCCGAGTAAATCATTTCTGATTTTTGAACAGTTTCCTTTAAAAAATAAAAATAAAAAAAAAAAAAATTTTTTTTTTTTTAATTAAATTTATTTGATTTTAATGAATAATTTACTTTATATTTAATGGTATCCATTTTTTTGTTTCTTATTCAAAGTGCGTGTTTGTGATTAATAAAGAATTCATAAAAAAATTATGATTTAAGTGCTTAAGGGTTAACTAAACACCAAGTGTACTTTGCATAGATTGAATTCGAGTTACTTTAGCTGGGCTAGAGTTTCCTTTGGCAAGTTGACGCACAAGTATCGACCGATAAATATAAATATATTTTTTTTCTCTATGTGCACTTAGTTTATGATAAAATGGTCAATATTCTGTATATTAATTTTTATGTTCTTTTGTGTTGGCTATGGTTTTTTTCTTTATTTGTTTAGTAAAAAATTATGATGATTAATGTTGGCTTTCTATTGAAAATTAGAACGACTTGAGTGTTGTCTTGAGTTAATATATTCTTTGTTATTAATCGGTTTTTTATTGCGCTTCTATTCCAGATTTTCTATTTAATTTCTACAAGTCGTTTACGATACCTAGCTCGAAGACTATTAATGCCTAATTAAACTAATATTTTTCAACAATGGTCGGCAGCATATTTCGAACTCATAAATCTTTTAACTTTTAAGTTTATTATGTCATAACAAATAAGTAAAAACTATTGTTAGATCTAAAAAAAAAGTGTTTCAATTTATTTTTCTAAAAAATTTTCGCCACTTAACCCATTTGAAGAGGCTTTTTAAAATTTTTGGCTTTAATAAACAGTTGTAAATTTTCAATAAACAAAAGACTGAGAGTTGCAAATTAACGGATGTAAATCTTAGAAACGAAAAAATTACAACCATTTTATACTCAAATAAAAATCTAAAATAAATGAAAAAAAAATTTACGAGTTTATTTTTTTTTAAATGCATAAAATTTTTGACAATATGAATTAGAAAATCACATATCCAATAGCCAAATATATGACTAAATAATTATTTTTGTCTATTAAATATTTAATTAAAAAATTTTGAACTAATTTTACTCTTGAATGGGATATAAATAAGCAAATTTTAAAATATACAAAAAGAAAACTAAAAAAAAATTAATGCTAAAAATAAAAGAGAAAATTTTTTTTTCTTTTTTTTTAACAAACTATGAAAATAAATCTTTAAAATTATTTTGAATACTCCAAAACTTAATTTTATTTATTTACTCCATTATAACGAATATTTTTTACTTGTATCCATAAATTATAGTTGCTTTTGTGAACAATAAAGCTTGCTAATTTTATTATTATTTGCTTAAAATAGTCTTGTAAATTGAAAGAAACAAACAAAAAAAAATTTAAAATTGAAAATCGATAACCACTATTATATTTGTTGTTTTGGTTTCTAAAAGAGATATTTAGACTAAGATTAAACTTTTTCCTGAACATACGACTATCGGGATATTTATTTAGGTTAGAAGGATATTACATAATTGTTGACAAGTGAATTTCTTTTATCGAAATATTTAAGAACTTATAAAAATAACTAGTCTGAAAAATTTTAATTTAGTATTCAAAAAAATCCAAGAGTTTAATCAAACTTTAAGAGAAAATTTATCTAAATTTAGTGAGAATATCCTATTTCAAAATTTATTAAATTTGAAAATTTAAAAAAACTAAATTACTCAAAAATTTTGACTCAATCTAGAAATATTATTTTTCAAACATACTTAATCTGTGAATATCAAATAATCGTTAATTTTTTATAATTTAATATTTTATAGAATAAAAATATTTGCTTAGTAAATAGCTAAACAATCATTTTTTAATCAAACGGCGCGTTTTTTTTTTGATTTTTAAATACGTGTTTCTGAGTTTTATTACAAAAAAATTTAAATATTAAATCTTATAATTAAATCAATGTTTAAGTGAGATATTTTTTATTTGATTGAGGCTAAATTTTTGGAAATCTTAACTAATTTAAGGGTATAATAATTTTGATACTTCCAATGAGATGGAAACTTATAACTTTTTTATCAAGATTTGTTCTTTTTAATTCAAAAAATATTTATTTACATTAAAACATTATCCTTAAAAAATGTTTAAAATAATTATTTTTATTATATTTTATAAAGTAAATTGTTTATCATTTATACATACAGTACTGCACAAAAGTTTAGACGCACAAGTTTTTTTCATACGTTTATTTTAACAGACGTAAAAATATTATTTTATTTATTTGTTTTCTGTAACGAGCAAGAGCTCCTTCAGAATAAAGTAAAAAAAAAAAGAAAAATAATGAATAAAAATAAAAATAGAGTTAATAAAATAAGATGAAATAAAAAAAAAAAATCATCTAAAAAAAAAAATTTTAAAGTTTAAAAGCTAAAAAGTTTAAAAGACATATATTGAAATAGGTTTTTACACGTGACAAAAGTTTATATAGTTGAAGCTTCATGAAAAAAAGAGGAATAATTAGGTAGCAATTACACAATGGAGTAGGGTATTCAATATATCTTGATTCGAAGCCTTGTTTATATTCATCCACTAGTCTGACAACCAATGGAATAGAATGACTCAGTCCTGTCCCAACATATCTCTCACTCAACTCAAAAAGCAGATTCGAAACTGTTAGTAATTTTTGTTGGAGGGAGTATCATTTTATAACTTAAGGATAGATCTGACTGCTATATTTTGAATTTCTTGTAGTTTTTTGATATTATTTTCTGAAAATGAATTTAAGCAAGGAAAAGAATAGTCTAAAATTGATCTGACTAAAGATTTATATAATTGATTAAGACCCCATTTTTTATTTGACAATATCTTAATAATATTTAGCCTTTGATTGCAGCGTTCTTTAATTTCGTCTACTATTATATTAAAGTTTAATTTATAATCAAATTTAATGCCAAGAAACTTGATTTCTTTTTGGCTCACTATTCTGTTTCCATAAATTTTTAAGTTTAGATTATCACTCTCTTTTTTGTATTTAGAAAAGACTACTGAACACGACTTTTCAGTAGTCTTTCTTTGACTTTTTTTTCTGATATCTTCATTTTTCATTTAATAAGCCATTGTTCTAGTTCGTTGGTGTATTTATTTATTTATTTTTCAATGTTCCCCTTCTTGTTATAAATGAAGAAAGTGACTAAATCTTCTGCGAAAAGCAGAGAGTATTCATTATTTGTTTTTTTTCTTTTGGGGATGTCATTAATATATATACTAAATAAAAGAGAACTAATTACTGAGCCTTGAGGAACACCTGCAGTTATTTGATATTCTTCGCTCAAGTGATCATTCACATTTACCTTAAATGTCCTAGAGTCTAAAAAGGATCTAATCTAGTGAGTCAAGTAATGAGATGGATTCAATTTGATCAATTTTTAAAGTAAACCTTCATACCAAACCCTATCAAAGGCTTTAGAAATATCAAAAAACAGGCCTTTAACTCTTTTTTTTCTATTTAACGATTCTACAATTTTTTGAATAAAAAAGAAAAGATTATTTGATGTTCGCCGGTGTTTCCTAAATCCAGACTGTTCCTGGATAAGGAGTGATTTTTGTTCTAAAAAATTGTATAATCTAGAATATACTATTCGTTCCAGTAACTTTCCTAGACAACTCGTTATACTAATTGGTCTATAATTTAAAGGATCTTGTAAAGTAGAGGCCTTTTTTTGAATCATTGTAATGTTCGAAGTTTTCCACGCTTTCGGGACTTTACCTTCTCTAAGAGATAAATTAAAAAGTTCTATGATTTCTATTAATGAATTTCTAAGTAAGTTATGAATTTGGTCAGGTCCTGATGCTGCTTCATTTTTCAATCTTTTTACAGCTATAATTAATTCTTTTATGCAAATTGGATTATTAAAATTACAGTGACCATAATTTCTAAAGAATTCATAAAGAATTCAGAGTAAGAATTAAGTATTTTCGAAATCTTAAATTTGGGATTAAATTTGATCCTTTTTTTGATCTAAATTTATTTATTTTTTTCCAAAATGGTCTACTTGACAGCATACATTCCGATACAAAAAATCGAATTGTTCGAGTAAATGTACGTGTACAATACCAGTACACGTACTCGAACATGTCAAAATTCCAGGTTTGTACATGTACTCGAACTCGGGTTTTTGCTTTTTTACGTGTTTGTACACGTACCCGAACTCGGGTTTTTGCTTTTTTACGTGTTTGTACACGTACCCGAACTCGGGTTTAAATTTTTTTTCGAGTTTTAATTTTAATTAATAGGAATGTTAAATTATTAATGCTTAAAAAAAAATTTGTAAAAATTATGTAATACTTTGTTTCAATATTTGTTTGAAAAATTTAAAAATATCTAATTAAAATAAAATAAGATTTTGAATAATTTATAATGCCATCTAAACGAACTCGGACTGTAAGACCGTCTATTTCAGTAGCATCAGAAACACAACAGTCTCTACCGCAAACTTCCGGAATGCAAACGCGTACCGTGTTCAAATTCAGCGACAAATTTCACCCAAAACAACTCAAAAGTTCAAAAGCGAGAGTTCAAATCAATCGAGTCAAGCAATGGTAAACAATAAATACACAATTTCTGATGAAGGTAATTATATTTTTAATTTAATTTAATTCTATTATATTATTAATTTATAACTAAGTTTCTTAGAAAACTTTATTTTTTTTGCTTTCTATTTTTCAAATTTTAAAATATTGATTTTTATACAAATAAAATAAGATAAAAATCTTTCTGTAGAATATGCATTTCTATTAATATATTAATATGCATATATTATCTTAAAAAATTATTTATTTTATTTTAACTGCACAAAATTGAATGTTTCAATTGTCTCAAACCGAATTTGCTTCGAGACTTAAAAAATAAATTCCTTTTAAATGTATCCAATGTGGTTGCTTTTATAAAGCGAAATTAGGTGAATCAGGAAATTTCAAAAAACACTTATAAAATACACAAGAATGTCAGGAATTGGCTTATTTCATAAACAACTCAGTTGGATCGTGCCAACGAAAATAGATATAGACGAAAATTTAACAAATTTAGCAAAATATTTTTTGACATCTTCTAGAATAATCAATGAACTTTCAAATCCTTATTTAAGAAAGATGCTTAAATTTGAGATTCCTTGTGAGGATACTTTCAAGACAAATATATTGCCTGAGCGCTAAATAGAATAGAGGCTAAATCAATTTGTTTAATTACGGACCTTTGGTCAAATATTTCAGCACCACAGTATCTTGCTTTGGCAGCATCTATTATTGGTTTTTAGCAATTTAACCAACAAAACTCGTGTTATTGGCATGGTTCAGACTAATGGTTCTAATGCCGAGTCAATTAAGGAATGTGTTGAAAGTATTATTTGACAAGACGAAAATTTCTGGAATTTGTTGTGACCAAGCTTCTGCATTGGTTAGACTTTTCAAACAAAAAGAGAATTATTTGTTTGACGAATTCTTGCGGCAAGACAATAATCCTTTAACTAATCCCGACCAAAACAATAATGAGGTCAGGTACTTGTTTAATGAGATAGATCGAGAGATTCAAAGTGTTGTCGATGAAGAAATAAATTTTTCAATAACTGAATCAGAATCAGAAAACGAAAGTAAAATAGACGAAGAAGTAATTCAAGTTCAATCTGGAATTGGAGTAATTGAAACTGTTTCTCAAACAACCGAAGCAACTATGTTTCAAGTTTATAATGTTACAGATTCTGAATTGGAAACTGACGAAAATATTTATGAAGAAAATACGGACCCAGTTAACTTTTTTAACATTCAGTTAGGAACCAACTTGTGTAAAATTGACTAGTGTAAAAATTTTAGTTAGATTCTTGCAAAACTGTCTAAATTAACAAGCTCAATAAGAAACTCGAATATAAATTGAGTAGATTTTATAAGCAAAAAAATCTAAATTAAGATGTGAAAATGGGACAAGATGGTTATCTTCTTATTTAATTTTTGTATCTTTCTTTAAGACTTATGAAAAAAAAGCATTCAAAGATGATAATCCTTGTCCTGTTTCGAAAGAAAAAATAGTATCATTTTTACGAATCTTGTATCCGATGTTTACACTTTCAATCCTCATCCAAAAAACTTACTGGACTAATGCCTTGAATATTTAGAATTCATAGAAGAAATAACAAACAGACAGAAATCTACTCGAGCTTTTTGGAGTCAGTATATTCATAAGTTTCCAAACTTGACATTTATGAATCCTGAGACATTGATAGAAAAGGTTAAGATGAGGGTAAACATAGATATAATCGAATACAGATCGTAAAAAAATAAAATAATGAAAAGACATTTTTAGAAACTATATTTATTTATTATTAAAATTATATATTATATAACCTAAATAAAAAAAAATCTAATATTAATTTTTGAAAATACGTAAAAAAACCAAAAACCGGATTTCGAGTACGTGTACAAAACCGGAATTTCGACATACGTGTAAAGTACAAGTACATCTAAGCGTACTCGAACACGTCGATTTTTCGTGTCGAAATATATGCTCGACAGTGTGTTTTTTCCCATCGTTCTGATAAAATCAAACCAATTTTATAATTTAATTGATTTAAAGTTAGAGAACTTTTAGGGATATTAATTTTTTGGAAATTAAATATCTCGCTAAAAAATTGCCAGTTTGCTTTCTCAAAATTAAAATTTTTAGCTGTTGATTTACTTTCTAATTGATAGCCCATAGAAATTGATGCTTCGATAGGGAAATGGTAAGTTGTCATGTCTTGACTATTTAAGACCTTGAAGTAAGTAATTTTTTAAATTAATGAAGGTGAGACTAAAAAAATATCAAGAATTTCAAAGTAATTTTTATTATAAATATTGAAAGGAGGGCGCTTATCATTGATTACTGAAAAGTTTAACTCATTAATTATTCTTTCCAACATTAAAACGTACTAAAGTTTAATTTGTTCTTTCTAACAAAATACTAAATTTTGTTTTAGATTAAAATAAAATTTACTAAAATAAAATAAAATCGATTTTTAATTAAACTAACTCTCCCATACAAATTGATAAAAAATACATGATATTTATACCTCGATTCGCCCCTCATATTTACGGCCTTGATTTCCTATTAAACACCTCAAAATTGGATTCATCACTAAAATTTACCATTCACCAATGTTCAACTGTCCAGTGTAAACTTTTTTTACATCATTTTAATCTTTTGATTCTATCTGATGCCATCAGCAATTGCTTTCTCAGAGCTGGATAAGTTCTCATTCCTTTCCTTGAAAGAAATCTTCTACTGTTTCTTTACTTATCTTAATATTTTTAACCACTAATTAAAGTCAGAGGCCAACTTTTTATTACTTATAGTAGGATTTTTTAAAACCTGTATAAATAAACTATTTTGGTGCCTATAAGTTAGATTTGTTGGTCCTTTCGGGTGCCATAGATATCATTATCATTAAATTGTTAAATTTTAAGCTAAAATTTATTTCACAAAAAAAATTTAAAAAAACATACTATATTAACTTAGAAAATAAAAAATAAAAAAAAAATTTTTTTTCCACATTTAATATTTTTAATTGTGGTTGACCAATTCTAAAAATCATAAGTTTGTAATTCAATTTCATAATTATGAATTAGATAATTTTGGGCATCGATGGTTGCTTGCTGATCAACAACTTGATTTGTCTTTTAACGTTATCGAAATAGACTCAATCTTTGAAAAGGTCCCCTCATCACCTGAGTGGTTGCTCGCTTCTTCGTTGTTCGAATCTGTTGTGTCACAATCACTCACCAAACCTATCAAAGAACCAAATGAGGACTCGAAATCAGAATCGGAGCGTCTATCAATGTCGTCATTTTCCGAATCACAAAGATGAAACTCTATCTATTCATTAAAATCTCCATTATCTTGTCCATAAAGATTATCCAAAGTCCCTAAAATATTTTATATTTATTCAAATTGTTACAAGATAATGACAAACAAAAAGTGATTCCCTAGTTTCTGGTTGATAATACTTAGCTATTGTTGTTAAAATGACATTATACTTAGCATAACGATCGTTATTAAGATCATTTTTAAACATCAAGATAAACTCGTCGGGGTAATTTTAAATGTAAGATCTGTTACACCGGCTGATCTCTTTGAAAAACGTTTAGATGTATTCCAAAAACTTTAAATCCTATTGGTACAAGTACCGTTTTCTGGATCAAGAAATTGACTAAGTGATTAACAGTTTGATGTTTGAAATCTCGCAGTGAAGAAATTTTTGAATGGTACGCCCAGCAATCCGAAAATATAGTTGTACCACGTGCACATTTATAATATATGATTTGGAGTAAAGTTGGGGCCTCCCGATTAGGAACGACTTGAAGATAAAATTTCCCTTTCGAAATAGTACGTACTCTTCTTTCCACCAAGCCAAAAGCCAAAACTGAGGTCTCTTTAAATCTTTTCCGAAATTAAAAGAATAAAAAAATAATCGAAAATAATTTTAATACCTTTCCAGTGTTTCACTTTACAAAACAGTGACTCGTCAATTTCAACAATGGACCGTTGACAACCAAGTTTTAGAATCTTTCTTTTTATAGCGACAGAACAAATTTTTCTAATTCGAAAAAATATCGACGCAATTAATATAAACACATAATAGAAGAATTTTCTGTTCTCACAAGCTACTGAATTCTTAAAAAAATGGATTGAGTATTGTAAATAAATTAAATTAGTTATTTTGAAAAAATTGTTGAATTTTAAGTTAAAATTTATTTCACAAAAAAAATTTAAAAAAACATACTATATTAACTTAGAAAACAAAAAATAAAAAAAATTTTTTTTTTCCACATTTAATATTTTTAATTGTGGTTGACCAATTCTAAAAATCATAAGTTTGTAATTCAATTTCATAATTATGAATTAGATAATTTTGGGCATCGATGGTTGCTTGCTGATCAACAACTTGATTTACGAGCTCACTTATACGATTATTTAGGACATCAATAATTGCTTACTGATCAACAACTTGATTTTCGAGCTTAACAATACGATTATTTTGGGCATCAGTAGATGCTTGCTGATGAACAACTTGATTTTCGAGCTCACTTATACGATTATTTTGGGCATCAATAATTGCTTACTGATCAACAACTTGATTTTCGAGCTTAACAATACGATTTTTCAGACTCTCAACAGTTCTTTTTAGCTGATCCAACAATTTAACAATTTCATCAAATTTTTCCATTTTTTAGCTGATTTTTTCGAGAGTATTTTAAATAAAAATAAATTTTAATTTTGTAAACTTTTATTTTGAATTCATTTTATATTTTAATTGTCTCAAAATGATAAAATAATAGTCTTTTTTGGACATTTTAATTAATTGTTTAAATTAAATGTAAAAAAATCAATTTAAGTCTGATGATAGTTTTGTAAAATTTAATTAAAAAAATTTTAACGATTTTTTAACAATAAGATTTAAACCTAATAAAAAGTATTTTGAAAAAAATATTCAAAATTAACGTTACATAAGAGATCAACCTAATTAAGATTTTCATTCAATTTTCTAAAACATATTTTTAAAATTCTAACTAAGTTTAATGCGTCATCAAGACTCGATTTTAAAGTAAATAACAAAAAATACTTTTTTTTGTGAACAAAGTAGTTCACATAAAATAAAAAATGTTCACCAAATTTTCAATTTAAAATTTAGACAAAATAAAAAATCTTTACTTTTTTAAAAAAAAATTTTTATTTTTAAGTAATATTTTTTTATTAGCCAATCTGATTTTGATAAATTGTGTAATGATGTTGTTGGCGATCTAGAGCAAGATGCTGTAGTCCATGAAGTTGATGACAGTAAAGATGCTAATGATATTCCCGATGATGATATTAGTGACATTGGTTACTTATTTGGATGATTAATTGGCTCCAGATCGAATTAAGAAGTTGATAAAAATGAGTTTTTTGAATACAATCAAAATAATTTAAAAGATTTTGATGAAAATGAGAACGTCGAGAGTGATAAGACCGATTCGGTTACTTTGGTTAAATAGAAATCTAATCTATAGCATGTCTGCAATTGATGAGAAATTAACATAAAAATTAAAAAATAATTTTTGACAATTTATTTTATTTTTTTTATCAAAATTAACATTTAAATTAATGTTAACATAAAAAAAATGATTTCAAGAAAAGTTGAATATTTTTTTTTAAATTAACTTTGGTCACAAAATTTGTGAACAGAAATTTGGTGAACATAAAGTTCACATTTTAAGCAAGATACTCATGGTCAAATTTTTTGGTGAACTTCTGTTCACATTTTGGGCAAGACCCTTTAATTTAAGTCATTGACATGACTTATGACTTGAAACTTAAAACCAACTCTTCTGTTTTTGTATTTTAATAAAATTTATTTAAAATGACTTAATTAGATATATTTCTTTAAAAGTCAAAAAGATTTTAAGGATCTACCATATTTCTATGATATTTATTTTTTTTTAAATTCAAATTTTGTGAAAAGATTTATGGTTCACCTGTTGATTAATTAAATTCATTTATTCAAAAAAGACCGACGCGACCTAAACATTTTTTTTAATAATCAATTTTGACCCAAAATAAATTTAATTTAAAATCATATTTTTAAATTAATTTATTTTTTTAACTTTATTAAAAAATCTCTTCGAAAATTAAAAGAATCACATTTTTATGAAACAAAAAACTAGTTTATTAATATAGATTAGTTTTAAAAAAAATTCAATTTAGAATTTAAAAGGTCAAATCTTTATTTTTCCATCCTAACAAAAAAAGTTTCAATTTAAAAATGAGCGCTCTTGAAAATTTCTCATCAATAATTTCAGTTTTTCCACTTGTAACAATTGCTTTGGGACTTACCGACAATATAGCAAAGTGCCATCAATGGTTTTTCTTTCATTTGTGGCCATTTTCGACACCATGTCTTTGTTTGAATGGAATTTAGATCATTTTCTTATGCCTAATTTTGGAATTAGACTAGAATTTATGAATACATTTAGTTTCAAATTTTTTGTATTCGTCCAAGTCTATTCGCTGCAAGTTAGTGCCCTATTGCTTAGCATAATGTCTATTGATCGCTATGTGACCATAAGCTCAATTCCAGGCTCAATTTACAGCCGTTTGGCTTTATCTTAAGTCATCTAGTCGAGAATTATAATTGTCTCAATGTTTTTACTTAATTTTCATATTTTAATTTTTAATGGAAACTATATCAAAATTAAAGAAAAAAATTCAACTCTGAGTTAAAATAAAAATGGAACATTGGTGAAGTATTTTAAGACAGTTAGAAGAAAAGAAAAGTGCTATTGGTACACAAGCGATTTTCGATTTTATCCAACAATTGATCATGTTAATTTAATAGCTTACAATTTGGTTCCATTTTTAATAATGGAAATTTTCAATGGCTTGTATTTAACTGAGCATTAAAAAAATACTGAATGAGCATTAATTTTTTAGGGTATTAGCAGTAAATTAAAATCATTAAAAAATCTCTAAATGAGCATTTATTTAGCATTTAATTATAAACAAGTATTAATCAATTTAAGCAATAACAATGAGAAAATTTTTTCTAGCATTATATTATTAATTAATAGATTAACATAAAATTTTTAACAAAGTAACATTAATAAAACCATTATTGCACCAATAAAGCACCTTTAGTTGTGATATAACAAATGTATTGTTGCTGGACATTGTTTTGCAAGCTGTTTCACTTGTTTGCATCTATAATACACGCGTTTCCTTTCACTTGTATTGTTTGTCATCGAAATACTACAAATGCCATCACTTTTGATTTTTTCCATTGCTTCGTTCTTGTTGTTAAATGTGCATAATGGAGTCCATTTTCTTCTTGCTTGTTTGGATCTTTATTTGACAATTTTTGTTTCCACATATTCTGTATCATCAGTATCTGTGTCGCTTTCATATTGTGCTACTCGTTGACTTGCCATTTTATGTAAGACGTAAGTTTTTTCATCGTATTTATATTATACAAAATGTACCGATCCATAGTAAAAAGTACTTAATTGAAGCACTGTTAAGCAAATAGTGTTGTTTTTTTTTAAATTAATGTAAATTCTTTAAAATTAATGTTAACTGAAAATTTATAATGTTCAAAAAATTTAATAAATGCACGTTTAAATTAATTAATGCTTGTCCAATATAATTAATGTTGTTTCAAAGAAATTAATTCTAAATATTATTATTGTTCAAATCTATTAAATTAATGCTCATTTAAATATAAATCACTTTCAATATTCTATTAATTAAAAAAAATTTATTGTCGTCCAGAATTAATAGTAAATCAGCAAAAACATTGTTTTCAATTCTTATGTTAAAAAGAAGGCTTACAATTTCGCTATTAAGTACTAAATTTGCTTTTATTTTAATGACATTGCAATCATCTATTGCATTTGGATATTTTTCTCATTACAAAAAACATCCTGAGGTAAATTTGATTTTTCGTCTTTTGGATTCTTTGTAATTTTTGTTTCATTCAGGTTGATTTTTTAATTGTTTTATAACAAATATACGATTTAGAAAATATTGCTATGAATCAATCAGCTTGTTTAGAAAAAAATCAAATTTTAAAGCAACTTTTAGACAAAATTTAAGCAATTATTTAACAAAAATCCTCTACAACAGCTATCAATATTTAATAATACAAACTTTATTTAAAAAAATTCTTTATTTTTAATTTAAAAAAAATTTTTGCTTTTTGATGATAAGTTAAAAAGAAAACTTTACAATTGAAATAAATATTTTGGTGGAACTCTCAAGATTTGATTTTAAAAATTTTAACGCAATGGTGAGACAAAAAAATAAAGTAACAAAACCGACCTAAAAAAAGATTGCTGAGTATTTAGAGTGTGATCAGCTTGATTTTGATGTCCTAATTACACTGCTTAACTTAAAAATTAAAGAAATTTCGAAAAAGAGAGAAGTTCTTAATTATAAATTTATGTTAAAAAAAAATTGAAGCATAAAATTCATAAATTTCAAAAGAAAAACAAACAAGTCAATGACTCGTTTTGGTGCTTCTAGTAGTATATAGTTGATTTTGCATACAGACAAAATTTTTTTTATTTGAATTTTGTTGATTAAGAAAGTTATTCTTATTTTTATGCTTGAAAAAAAATAATGCTCAAATAACAAAAATTAATTTGAATTTTGGCGGCCAAAAATCGAAAAAGAGTTATTTTGAGTCGCTGGTGCTTCTAGTGTTAAATCAAAATTTATTCCCTAAATAATTTATTACGTTGAATAATTATTATTTTAGATTAATATACCTCATTAAAATTATGAAATAAAATTGCGAACTATTTAAAATTTAGTTTGTAATTTCCTTTAAAGCTTTAAAAATTGTTAAACGAAAACTTAAATTAAAAAAATTTCTTATTTACTTTAAATTTTATTTTTAAATCTAATTTATATTTTTTATTAAATATTTAAAATTTTTTAACAATAATTTATTTTTTTTAAACTTAAATTTAAACAAAATTATTTATTATTGGGTTGAATATTTAGTTATAGAACATTAGCTCTAGTCTTAAATAATATATTTATTATCAAGTAATGCTAGATAAATTTTTTCCTTAAGTAATAGCACATCCCACAATTTTAATTTAAATAAAAAGCTTAGTTAAAAACATTTAAATATCATTCATTTAATCCTACTTAAAAATTTAGGAACAAAATAAAATGCTGATTTTGTTTGTATTAATGAGTATTTGCGTTTTTAATTTTACTTTAGCTTTACTTTCATGCCCATTTCAATCGTGTCAAACAGTAAAAGAAACCAGTTCGTGTTCCATCGACTGTCAGTTAACTGATGGCAAATTTCCTCTTCTGGGTAATCAAACAATCAAATCAATATCAGAAATGATTCTTGCCAATTTAAGCTCTATACCAGATGATGCTTTTTCAGAGTTGGATATTACTAGTTTGTCAATTGACGGTAGAAGTCTACAAAACGTGTCTGAGAACGCTTTTCGCAATAACAAAAAAATTAGACGACTTTTGATGTCAGGATTTAAGTCACCTAATATAATTCCTGACAGTAGTCTTAAATATTTAGAAAACTCAACAAAATCTCTCATTTTAACCGATAATCATTTGGACACAGATACTTTGAATCAACATTTAAAAAAATTTAGACATTTAAAATATTTACAATATCTAAATTTACAAAATAATAGATTATATAGAGTTTACTCAGATTTGAGCCATTTTCCCAATTTGAATTATTTAGACCTTGTAAATAATTCTATTTTTGATCTAAACATAACAGGCAAGTTGACAAATCTGCAATTGTCGCACAACAATATGATCGAGCTGAGAAGACCAATGTTCAAAAACTTAAAACTATTAACTTGTTTGAATTTGAGCAATAATTTAGTTGAAGAGCTTGGAACGGAAGTTTTTTCAGAATTAAAACAATTAAATGAACTCTATTTGGAAAATAATCGGATAAAATTCATTGAACCTAACTGGATACATTCAAATAATAGTCTCAAAATGCTGGACTTGTCAAACAATTTAATAGAAAGTTTTTCAATTAAAAATTTTATTAATTTAAAGTATTTAAATTTAAGTAGAAACAAAATAAAATTTATTTCTGATATTAGGCCAAATATTAAGCTTTTTTCTTTGGACATTTCTCAAAATTTATTCGAATCATTGCCCCTGGAATTGGGACTTGTTAGCCAAAATAGTGAAACAATAAACTTATCACGGAATAGAATTAGGAACTTAAATTTTCTAAGAAATAGTAATTGTTCTCAATTGAAACATTTCGATGCTTCACACAATTTAATTGAATTGATAACCCCGCAAGATTTTCATCAATGTGCATCACTGAAAAATTTGATCCTGTCAGACAATCGCATACGCATAATGCAATTTGCCTATTTAGAAAATTTGAACCTTTTGGACGTACAAAACAACCATTTGGTTTATCTGAGCCGAGCAACATTGATCAATTTGCCAAAGTTGGAAAAATTTTATGCTTCGAACAACAAAATATTGGTGCTCGACTCGTCTGCTTTTAACAACAATTCAAAGCTTATTGAGCTTCGTTTGAACCGCAATCATTTGTCCAGAATTCCAAATATTTCAAAACTGTTTCGACTAGAAGTGTTGAATTTAGAAAATCAAAATGGTATGCTTTCTGAATTGACCAATTTTGCATTCGAAAAAGAAACAAATGGCTACGAAACCTCGCGATATTTGCTTATAAACATTGGCAAAAATAGAATAACCAAATTTCAAGACAAAATATTTTGCAGTCGATTTCAAAATGTCATAGATCTCAAGCGAGTTACTCTAATAATAGACAGTGTTGAGTTTATGAACAAATGTATACTCAAACAACTGAGTCGAGTGGAAACTATTATTTATGCTAACAATGATCAAAAGTGCTCTTTAATTCAGAACAGAATTTCTAATTCAGATGACCATGTTAACATTGGTTGTGACATTAAAAGTCTAGCTAATAATTGCTTTGATCAACGCTTTAGATGCGACTATATAAGCGATTTTGGAAAAAAAAACTTCACCACATGGCTCTCTGGCGACCTACACTTGTATTCATTTGATAATCTCTATGAAACATGTATTTTAGAAGGTGAAAATCTGTGTTTTTCTTTGGGTGAGCTAAGTGTCTACTGCTTTGTTGATAACAATAATGGTATCTTTAAAATTACCAAAATTAGAGTAGTCTATGCAAGTGATGCAACAAATTATGTCTATTTGGCTGACGAGCATTCTTTTTCTCAAGGATTCAACGGCATCTATGACAGATTGAAAAAATTTCAAGTTGAATTTTATTTTTTTCCGCCTGATCACCGAATAATTCTCGACAAAATGAAAAATATTGAAATCAGTCTTTTGAAAGATGATTTTTACACTCTTTTGATCAGAACAAGCCAAGAAAATTTCAAAAATGCCAAAGGCATACTAAAAAATGGATGTTCATTTGCACCTGATAAATTTGGCAAAAAATTTCGCCTAATTGGCACCAGAGAAAAAAACAACATTTTAAAAATAGCTAAAAATTTGGGCATTGATTATAAAAGTGCTAAATTTTTAACCGATCTAAATGATGAACGAGAAATTCTACTAACAACACTGGAATATAATTTTACAACTTATTTGAATAAAAAAATCACGGACATTAGTTCTTTGACCGGATTGAATTTAGAAATTCCAATTAGAATTATTGAACAATTAAATTGTAGCAAAGTTAAAATTCAAAATATGAATGCTGATTATTTTAAATATGATGAAAATGATCATGAAATTTTTAATAATTTAAATAAAAATTGGCTAAATCTATCAAATTTGAATGAACTGGTCACAAAAAAATTTTCTGAAAATTGTTTTTTAGCTAGTCAAGCGAATAAAATTATTTATTCGAGTGGTAATAAGATAAAATGCTTTGGAATACATGATGATTCAAGCAAACATTTTTGCTTAGGATTAAAACATTATTTAAAAAATGGCATCGAAAATCAAACAACCGACACAGCCCAATCGATTAGTAAAAGCCATAGTGAGAAATTGTTGGAGACAACTGTAAAATCTGCTTTAGGAAATAGTAGACGTTCACGACCAAATTTTATACTAAAAATGGAAAAAAATAAGCCAACTGTTGATGAAAGTTCAAAAAATAAATCAAATGATAGTTTAACTACAAGTTTTATCAACTCTAGCAATCTTGTTGAAGAATATAGCGTGAGTTTAACAACAATTACACCATTAAAATCAAGCACTAGTTCGGCTAATAAAGAACGTATTGTCAAAAATCCTGTTTGGACGACTTATTCATCTACATCTCTTTATCGTTGCTCCAATGCCAATAAGATAAAATTTTCAACAACTTATTTTATTCTGATATTAGTCATTATGTTATACAGATAACAGAAAGCTTAATTGCTGATGAGATTTTAGATGCCGTGAACCTGAAAACAATGACTAAAATATGATTTAAAATTTAGACATTTAAAAAAAAAGTTAAATTATTTATCAAGTTTTTTTTTAACTCAAAATTCTTTAGTTATATATACATATATTTTTTAATAAGATAATTTACTGCACTTTTTTTGTTTTGACTCTATTTATTTTGATAACTATCTACTGATGCTAATTGTACATTTTTTTAATTTATCAATTTAAAATAAAATTTATTTATTAAAAAATACCTGATAAAAAAAATAAAATTTTGATATTGAAAGAAAAAAAAAACTTTAGAAAATTCAATAAATGTAACAATTATATTTTATTTTTTGGTTTTGTGAAATTCAGTACAATCAAACAGAACAATTAAAAATATTTTAATCTTAATCTATTTGAGTGAAATGCAATTTCGCAGATATTTTGCACAACATTGACAGTCTTTGCCAGTTGATAAAACTTTAAAGTTGCACTATGTTGCATTTACAGAACTCATTTTTAACCTTTGGATAAAGTTATAAGATTTTTTTACTTTTTGTTCTGTTTGATTGTACTGAATTTCACAAAACCTTATTTTTTAATATCCTAAACTCTTTTTGTATAAAAGTCTTTTTTTTTTGAGTGAATTGGGTACTTTTAGAGGCTTTTTTGCGTTTGTTTTTTTTAAGTTTTACATGGTGCACTTTTTTTTAATAAATGATTAGTTTTTTTTTTTTAAATTTTCAATTGAAGTTTTTTATTTTAGTTTAACTTAAAGATTTTAAAGCATTTTTTGCTTAGATAATTAAAAGGATACTGGAGAATTTCAAAGATATATGGAACGTTTATGATAAAAAGGGTGTAGAATAAAAAAATGGCCAAAAAGTTTAGTATAATTTTCTAAAGGAGTGGACAAGATCTTTCCCAATTTTTATTAGAAAAAAGGAAGTGATAGACCTCCTAAAATCTTAAGCAACTCGAAAACAAAATTCGATCTTGCCTGAACAATATGAACCAAAAGGTTGAACAAGATGATGCCAAGACAGCTCGCTCTATGCTCAATATCATGCATCATCATAGAGTTTAATACCTTAACTGATATTATTTTTCCAAAAAGGAGGGTTCAGTTATTATTTTAAAAAATTTAAAGCCTTTGTTAATTAAAAATTTTTTTATTGATAAAATTTATTTTGTGCCATTTTTTATTCTACACCGGTTAGATCATAAAAAAATTTTATTTAAAGACAAGAAAATTAATTTTATAATTTAAAAAAAAATAAAAAAATTTGTTTCTATTTTCATTAAGACAATATATATATATATTTTTTTAATTTTGTTATCCTTATATTTGGGATGATTAAAAGAATTCTTTTTTTTTTATTATTTTATATTTTTATTTTATTAACAATAAAACAACAAATACAAAAACTATAATAATAACAATTATAAGTTGAGGCCTTTATAAAAAAAGTTAATCTATTAAAGCTTTCTGTATTTGATTTTATGTTTAAGTAGAGAGCGATTCGAATCTGCTTGAATTTATATTTAAAATTATTAAAACTTGTAAAATCTGGTCTCTGATAGATAGAATTTTTGAGGATTATCAGATAAGTTAAGTTCAGGGTTTTTTTTTATAACCAAAAAAATGAAAAGAATAAAAAAATCAATTTAGCATGTTGCAATTTAAAGCATTTAATTGAATTTTTTTCAAAATCTTTTTATTTTGTTGATTTTTAAATGTTTATTTTTAAATTTAAATTTAATGAGGTGATTTTTTTTATTTTGCATTAATACATTCATTTTTTTAAAAGTTTAACTGTAATTTTAAATGTCTATTAAAATAAAAAGATTCAAAATATTTTATTTAAAAAAAGGAATCTCAATGTTTCAATTATTACAATTTTAATTGCAAAAATAAAGTTAAAAAAATATTTAATTTTTATATTTATACAAAAAATTATAGATTATGCAAAAAAATTCAGTGTTTCCATAATATTTTTTTAAGCTTTTGATTAAACTTATCATTAGAGGCCTTTTCGTCGTTTAATTTTTTCATAAATTCGTCAAAAGACGATGCTATTTCGCTATTTATCTCTTCTTCTTTTGAATCCGAGACCAAATCAGCTAGTTTGCTTTCAAATTTTTCAGTACTCGCTTTTTCCTTTTCAAACTGAGACAGCAGCCTTTCGAAATCTGAATCGATCGGTTTCAATTTTTCCTCTAAAATATTACACACCTTTTGATTAATCAACATCAAACGCTTAGGGCTCTTTTCCTCTTTTTCCCTTTCAACAACAATCGGCTTTTTTTCAGCAGAAATTCTCCGTTTCATATTACCAAAACTGTATTTTCGATGAAGTTCTTCTTTTTCGACCCAATCAATTCTTCGAATTAAATCCATATCTGCATAAACAAACACATCTCCGATAGAATATTCACAATTACCCAGCTCAAGCTTTTTATTTTCAATTTTAAATTCAATCGAGGCCCGAAAATGTTCAGGCTTCTCTTTATTTACTTGGTTGCTAAACAAATTCCACAATTTTTTTCTCAAAAATTCGTTCAGTTCGTCACTGGCCCAAAACTTAAGTGTCTCTTGCTCCTTTGGAATAAATTCCAACATGGGCCACACATCTTTACACTCATAGTCTTTGACTAGTATGTCAATGAGGCGCCAAAATCTGTGCGAAAACTCGTGCAAACACTGTTCAATCATTAAATTTTTAGAGTTATCCAAAAATTTAATCAAAGTCTCGAATAGCAGGTCTTTCAGATTAATGCTGTTTAGACTAGGAGACCGATTGGACTCGTCAGCAAGGACTTGACGCATCAGCATTTCGAACATTTGGTCGATGGTGAAAAAATTTTTGTCCTCCAATGGACAACATACGAGCATTTTGTTCCTATGGCCCAAAATTTCATCTATTAATTTAAAAGTTTTTTCTCTCGAAAACAAAGAAATAAAAAGAATGTGTTTAAAATTTTTCAATTTTAAAATTTGCTTATCGTTTAAATTCTCAATTATGTAGATAATTGAATTAGACCGGAACAAGTCCTGGTCCGAAGAGTACTTTTTAAGACAAAATTTAATTCCGAATTCTTTCGGATCAAGCCAATTAATCGCAATATTTTCTACTATGGAATATTCAGAAAGAAAAAATTTTTTCAATATATTCTCTCGGCTACAAAACAAAACAGTTTTAATATTTACCTCTTGAATTGGCTTTGGTATATCAAGTAAAATTTCGTCCGTATTATTATTTATAATATTAAAATAATTTTCTAATAAAATATTATTAAAAATTTGATTTAGATTGATTGGTAATGAAGAAACATGCTGTGTAAAACTAGCACAATGTACGGTTTTGTATAGATAAAATTTAATCGAAGATAATTTACTAAAATTTTTGGCTAAGAAGGCAGCATATTTGAGCAAAAAACCAATGTTGAAGTTCAGTGAACGTCTGTATTGTTTCTGAAGCAGTTTGATGCTAAGCTTAAGTCTCCAGTTTTGAAAAAGAACGCGCTTTTGATTTTCTTTTATACTTGATTTTATTTCTGTGTAAAGATCGCTATTTACGTTTAGAGAAAGTCGGGTTTGTTCAAATATGGTGTTATGCAGAGTCAATAAAAGGTCTTCATTGAATAAACCATTCTCTGGATCAAAGTAAACTTTTGTGGCCAATTTGTCCAAGAATAAATCTTTGCTTATTTCAGCTGCAATTTGTTTGAGAATAAAATCAAAATGCTTTTGAAAAGCACTAGATAAAATTTCATCATAGATCAAATTTTCGTACCAAATCAATGTTTTAAAATAGTCCGTGCAAATGTTGGATATTACTTGATTTAGCATTTGCTCTCCAATCTCCATACTTATTTTATTAAATGCTTCATTTTTGTATTTAAGATCTTGCTGATAAAGCATTTCTTCAATCAGACAATTTTGAATATTTTCTTTTACAATCAAGTCCAAGTACAATGTGGAAATTTCAGTGGATATTTTAGAATAAATAGAAATAAAATCTTTAATTGTTGTTTTGATTGTGTCATAGATTATTTCGTTGTTTATATTTTCAGCTATCTCGTTCATGTCAACAACAATTTTAGGCGGAACAACTGGAGCAATAGTTGATGGGGGTGCAAAACTTGTTCGGGCTGGAACTGCTTTGTTTCTTACCAAGTCCTCGAACAAATTTGTCTTCGGAACAGTAACAAGATTAGAAAATTGATTTTGGCCTCTTGTGATCTGATCTAATTCGTCTGCTTTTAAATCTTGACCAAAAAGCGGTTTTGAAACTTGACCAAAGAGGGGTTTTGACTTGAAAATTTTATTCGCTTGGGTATTTTGTAAAGGTTTTAGGACAGATTGCTGCTCTTTGGTTCTACGCAGCTCATTTAAATAATATTCGATTTCATCACTCAAAAAATGTCCATCTTCATCAAAACTGGAGCTTATTAAATGCTCAGCTGACAAGAATCTCGAAGAAGTGACCTCTTCGATACTCATGCCGCTGATAATTACGGCTAATCGGTCACAATTGTTCAAATCAGTGCTGTAAAAATGGTCGACATAAAATTTGTTCTCGACTATTTTTGAGCGACGAAGTCTTAAAGTGTCCTTATCTGTTTTATCTAAGTCAAAAATAGAAGAACCTCTAAATGACGGCATCTTGAATGATAGGCCGTCTTCAGTTGTTTCCATGCCAAACATATTTGCATACAAAAAGGCCTCATTAGAATCGTCAAAACCTTAGAAAAATTATTATTGACAGATAATTGAAATAAAAAAGATTTTGAAAACTATAAATGAATAATATTTTTTAAAAAGATCTTTATAACAATTTTATTAAAGAAATTTTTGATTTTATTAATTTTAATTTCTACCTTATAATTCTTTTTTTCAGACTTCTAGTGGCAGTCATTAATAATTTAAAAATTTCAAAAATATTTTGATGTATTTAATATTTATTATATAAAAAAATTTATTTATTTCTAAATATGAAAAAGCTATTAATGCGTTAAGTAATAAATCAACAATATTTTATCAATAACTGTAAAATTTTTTTTGCTATGGCCTGATATATGTTAAAAAATCCAATAAAATATTTAAAAATTTATTTATTTAAAAATAGAAATAATAAACCACAAGGTTTGACCTGAAGCGCAAAGCCTAAGAGCCCCATTATGTTGGCTTAAACGAGTTTTTGGATAAAAAAATTTAATTTGTTTTATGCAATCAACATAAATCAAAATTCAAAAACTGACTGAAATAAATTTTATTTAACAGTGTAAAATCTAAGTTATTGTAAAATAATAACTTAGTAAATAATTAATAATTTTTCAATTATTAAGATTTTCATGCACTTTTTTTAAGAAACTTTTTTTGAACAAAATCGTTTTAAAACGGTGCTCATACTAAATTCTTAAAATCTGTTATTTTTTATTCAATTACTAATTTAATTTTTTATTAATAAATATTTTTCCTGCATGAAGGTTAAAAATAGGGCTTAGAACTGCACTTGAAACTGCCCTGGAGTTAATTATTTTCAAATAAAAAATTTTGAATGGAAACATTTTATATTCAAAATAACCGAAATTTTATTTCTCAATAAGCAAATAAAAATATTTTTTTTTTTATATCTTATAGATTAATTGTACCCAGTAAATTCACTTTAAACAAAACTTTTGAAAAAAACCCGAAAATTGTAGTCAATAAGACAAATCAAATGTTAAGCCTCGATAAGGTTGGTTAAGGTTTAGTTAATTAGACTTTGTATATTGGTTTTTTAGCTTTATTTTATTAAATAATGAAAGTACACATATAACTAAAACATTAATAGATTTAGTTAGGTAAATGTTTTATATTGTTTATGGAAATATTCGAATAAGACGAATAGATAAAATAAAGTATTACATTTTAAAAGTAAAAGAAATAAATAAATTACGTCAATCTGAATTTATTACTTAATTGTAAAAAAGATATTTAATTTTCTATTAAATTCTTATTTCAATTTGTGCATAGAACTTAAACTTTAATTAAATAGATAAAAAAAATATAGTAGAAAATTTTATTTAATTACTTTTGATTTTCTTTTTTACATCTAATCAGCATAAATTAGAGAAAGTTATGTAGTTCAAGTTAACACCCAAAAATGAAAATTTATTTTCAAATAGTCGAAAAACTCGAACCGAGTCTTACTAATTACCCATTCGTTTTGAGTAAGCCAATATTAATTAAAATTAACTGATGATTTTCTTTAAAAAATAGTGATTCCAACAATGCATGCAAAAAAACTGTTTAAAATACGAAAAAAATTTAATTGTTTTTTTATAGAAATGGAGAGAAGATTTCATCACTAAACTAAAATATAATTTTGAAATTTTAAAACTAAAATTTTCTTAAAAAAAAAATGTTCATCATTAGAAAAAAAATCATTTGAAATATTTTTTTTTTTGAACGAAAATGTTTGCCAAGATGAAAAAAAATATTTAAAATTTAAAAATTTACCAAGAATTTTAACTAATTTGTCTATAGGAAACGCTTTTTCTTTGATTTCTTTGTAAGAATTAAAAATAGTTTTGAATGCATCCACTCGAGCACTATAAAAGTGCCGATGGAGAATGCACGACTGCAAATATTCGCATTCATCGGACTCAACAAGACGAAAAAATTTGACATAATTTTTTGAATTGAATGCAAAATAGCAACGTAAGGCAAAGTTTACATTTCGTGAATGGCGTATGTCTTTAGGCCAGCGCTGAATTTCATTCAAAATATTACTCTCTGTCAAATTCAATAAAATTATGTACGACCTGAACTCAGCCTCATTTGGAGAAGGATACAAATTAGAGCCATGCTCATGGCTTGTCTGGTAATATTGACGCAGTGATTGGAAGCAATTTTTTAAATTTTCTTCATTAATTTTAAAATCGAATATTTCGGATGCCTGGTCGCACAAACGATGAGAGCACATTATATGAAATCGAGCACACTGTTCAATTATTAAAACTCCTTTTAAATCAGGATTACTGTCCGATGTCAATAGCCGCTGTTGAATAATCTCTTTGCGAATTGAGCGTGTTCGATTCCAGACAAAATCATACCATTCAACAATTGAGAACACTTCAGAATTGTGAACAAAATCATTTTCTGTTGAGAATTCTTCTAATTTAGCAATAATTCTATCAATTATGTAAAGCATTGTGTCTTGAAGAACCTCAATTGGTCTCATTTCGTTTGGCAATGGAAGATCTTGGTCAGCACTGGAACGACTGTATTCTTTGATCATCAAATAGTGATCTGGCTGTTGGCATTCGGCGGAAAATTCGTATTTATGACAAAGACCCAGGTATTCTCGAGAATATCTTTCCTTTTCAGGACACATGTCCGTGCATGTACCTTGAATAACGTTGCCTGATGAAAATGATGAAATCTGAAGGAGTTCATGCCGGATTAGTTTCAGAACTTTGTCACGCAGAAGCAATGTATCAAATTTTTCTTGGGCTGTTCTTGGGATTTTCTTAAATGTCGTATTTATGTGTTGATTTAGTTCTCGTTTGTCATTCACCTGAAAGTCGAACTTCTTAATTGATTCATCCGACGTCTGGAGTATTACTGATTGAAGATAATCCATTTTCAAAAGAAATATTTTGAATTTTTTTTTAATTATATTTTATGTAAAAATTCAAAAATAACTTAATGTTTTATTAATTTTGAAAAATAAAAAAAAAATCTTTAAAAAATATTATTCTTTATAGCTTTTGATTTATCAAGCTTGGTCAATAAGTCCCCAATGTCGCATCCAGTTGAATTTTTTCTGTCTTCTATATCTGGACAGAATAGCTGTTTTTTCAAATTCATTCACGCCAAATAGGCTCACAATCGATGAAAAAATCACTAAGGTTATTAAAATTAATTTGAAAAAATTTAGCATTTTTTTCTAGCTAGCCAAGAATTTTCTTTTGGATTTAAATAAAATTTTTAAATCTAAAAATAAAAGTTAATTTTTTAACATGAATAATTTTCTAAATCTAAATTTAAAGCCGAGTTATTCTATTTATTTTCGAGCAATAAAACTAAATCGACCATTTTAAGTATCTTTATTTAAAAAAAAAATGTACATGAAAAATATTTAAAATAAAATGAAAAATTTTCAAATTTTCTTCATCTTTTATTTAAAAAACATAGCTGAATCGATTCAAATGTGTCCGTATACATCTTGTAATTCAACAAGAAATCGATTTGGCTGTGAAATTAAATGTGCTGGTATCAGTGGACTATTTCCCCTCAAAGGTTCATCTAAATTTTCCGCAATTTCCTACATAAGCCTGTCAAATATCAGCCAAATACCAGCTTTCTCATTTAAAGACCTGTTCATTCAAACAATGACCATTCATAGTGAAAGTCTAGACTCAATATCTAACAAGGCATTTTGTCAAGTTGGCAAATTAGACTCTCTTAATATAATTAATCCAAAAACAGTTGATGTATTTTTATTAAATTCAAATAAATGCTTAGAAAAGCTGGTCAAAAATTTATATATTAAAAGTTCTGTTCTAAATGATTCTTTGTTTCCAGTTATAATTGAAAAGTTTCAATTTTTTAAAAATCTTCAGAATATCAGCTTATCGGACACAAATATTACTAAAATAGATATAAGTTGTTTATCTAGTTTGAAACACTTTTATTTTTGGTTGGGTCCAATTCGAAATATTTCTATTCCTAAGAATCTTATCAGTCTTTCAATTTTTTTGACAGATTTAAAAGTATTAGACTCATTTAATACTTCAAAGCTTGAGAGTTTAAACTTAAGTCATAATCAAATAGATAGGCTTCATAAGGGAATTTTTTCTAGCAATTTAAAAAAAATAAATTTAAATAACAATAATATATCAATAATAGAGCAAGGCTGGATAAGCACAGTGGATTTTAATCAATTAAAATTTTTAGATATGTCTTATAATTACATAGAATACCTTCCGTTGGAAAATGTTAACAATTTAGAATATTTAAATGTCAAATCGAATATGATTAAAAATTTAGATTTTTTATTAAGAACAAATCTAAGTCGACTAAAGCAGTTAGTTTTGTCCAAAAATAAGATTGATCATTTTCCAATAAATATTTTAAATTGTTGTAAAAATGTAGAAAAAATAGATTTTTCAGAAAATTTAATAGAAAAAGTTCAATTTCCATTTTTGAGTAAACTAAAATATCTTAATATTTCATCAAATCATCTAAATCACATTGATAATCTGAGTTTTAATAAGCTTCCTTGTTTGGAAGTAATCGATTTGAGTTTTAACCTAATAAAAAATTTTGAGCCAGTTTTTAAAAGCATTTTTTTGAATAAAATAATCCTAGAAAATAATTTTATAGACCGATTGCCAAATTTTAATCGCTTACTAGCCACTACTGGACCAAGTGACTTAATAGTTGATCTTGTTTCAAATGATATACGGTTCAAAATCAAAGATTTATGTGATCACTCAAATAGAATTCATGTTTCATTTATATTTGACAGTTTTTTCAACAATTGTTTGTTTAGTGAGTCGAAAAATTTACTCGTAGATAAAAAGGAATTGTGTTTTTTTAAATTTAACACAATAAATTTTTTTTCTTTGGATCCGATCTCGTGCGGACAGCGCATTAATTGTACTGATAAACAGTCAAAACTTGAATATCAATGTTTAAATTCAAATTCAGCCAATTTATCAAGCTTTTCTGAGACAACCGACTTGTATCACACTTACAATCATTATAAACTCAATATTACAGAAAAAAATTTTCAATCACATGGGAACATTACATTACAACTTGAAAATTTTGCTGTAAAATTATCAAGATTTAAGATTTATAGCCAAATAGTACTTTTATTGATAATTTTTATCATACTTTAATGCTAAATTTAAATTTTATATTGTGTTTCCATGGTAATCTAATAAAGTAATTCCCAAAAAATAATTAGCTTTTTACAGTATTTTTTTGTAGTATTCTTGTTTAATTAGTGCTCTTGAAAATGGAAAAACTCGATGCAGTTGAAAGGCTGCTGGCCGAGTCCAATAAAGATAATGTAGCGTTAATTGGTGATGGTTTAACCAAGCAACATTTTATTGAGCTTGATATGTTTATTTCTACGAAAGGAAAGCTATATGAAAATCAAGTTAAGGGCGACTGGAATGACCAAGAGAAGTATACTTGTAAAATATAAAATATTGAATAAGAAAAATGAGAAATATTTAAAAAGAAAACAAGAATCAAGTAAAAGTCCAATATTTACGACTGAATTAAATGACAAAATAATGTTTGATATTCGCAGTAGATTGGTAATTTTTTAAAATGTTTATTTAACTAATATTTCTCTATACAAACTTTAAAAATAAGAATTTAAGTCAAATTTAAAAAAATTTAACTTTTCTTAAAGAATAAATATTTGTATTATTGAGTATTATTAAATTAGGTTTTAAATTTATTTTTGATTGATATTTATTTAGAAATATTGACTTAATTTTATATATTTTTTTATATAATTTTATAATTTATTTGTTGTAAATCATTTAGAATTTAAACTGAGCTAATTTAATATTTTAAATCTATTTTTTTTGAAAAAATGTCATTAGGATATTTGGTTATTCATTAATAGTTAAATATTAGTTAAAATATTAAATATATTATATTTTTCAAAAACTTGAACACTCAGAAACTATCCAGAATTTTGTTTTAAGAACTGTCGGTCAATAATCACCAGAAACATTTAACTTAACTTAAATAAAATACTGCTTTAGACTTAAGAATTTACTTTCCTTGATTTTAGGTAGACATCATTACACTAAAAGCCTTAAAAACTTTATAAAAATTATGTAGTTCGTTGTTTTACTCGCTCAAACAGTTAGTTAGAATTTTTTTTAAATAAAAATATCCTATAAAAACTGATCAATAAACACATATTTTGTAAATTTGTATAAAATGTTTTTAAAAATGACAGATAAAATTGTAAAAAATATGATTTAAGTAAAATTTTTTTTTCTAAAAGCTTATGAGATAGGAAGAGGCTGGGTATTGCACTTGATTATCATTAAATGGGTATTTATATTAATTATTTGGATGTAAAAATAAATATGTTTTGGGAATTTTTTTATTGTCAAAATTATAGTAAAAGAAATCAAAAATGATTATTAAACAATTATTCTCTATTAAATTCTTTTTTGCTATTAATGGAGGATTGACTTCTTTTAATTTAATAGCCATACCAACTACATCCTTGCATATATACTCTTTTATTAACACAAGAAGCACCAAAAATAAATAATAAATCATATATTTTATTGAAATTATTAAATTAATTGAATAAAAATAGTAAATTATTAAATTTTAGTCTTTTATTATATAAATACTCTCTATTTCTGTTGTACATTATCCACGCGCTGCTTTTTTACATTTAAAAAAAATTTGTCGCTTTATAATTACCACATAAACGAATTTGACATAACTCACGTTTAAAGATAAATTTTCTTGACTCAAAACCCTTTGACACGTTTGGTCTGGTCCAGACTTGTTTTTAAGTCACAAGTCTTAAGTCAAATCAATTCATAACTTTGACTTAAATTTTTGTGACTTAGACTTAAAACTGCGACATAAAAACAAGTCTGGTCTAGATTAATTTTAGTAAAAACAAACAGCTTTTTTTTTTATTTGAATATAGTTAATTTAGAAAGTTATTTCTATTTTTATACTGAAAAAATAATTATACTCAAATAGCAAAAATTTACTTGGATCTTAGCGGCCAAAAACCGAAAAAGAGTCATTTTGACTCGTTGGTTCTTCTAGTGTTAATAAATATCCATTTAAATACAAGCCTGTAGCAAACTATTTAATATGGGGGAATATTTTGTTCTATTAAAATTTTATAGATCTAAATTTAAAAAAGCTTACTTAACAAAATTATTTTGATGATAAATTTGAATAAAAAACTATGCATGATTATTATTGAGTTATGTTTATATTCTTGAAGATCTTTTCCTCCTGATTAAAGATATGTTAAGTCCTGATTTTTAAGATTAATTCTAAACTGCTAAAAGTATCTTCAATTTAAGTTTAAAAATGAAAAACCTAATTGATTTTTATTTTTGTAAAAATTTAATTTAAATAAATTTAAACTAGTTAAGAAAGAAAAATTTTAGACAAAAAAATTCAAAAAATTTATTATTGATATTTAAATTTAATAAAGAGAGAAAACTAATTTTGCTTAAAATTTAAATTTTTTTAAAATTTCTTATTAAGGCAAGCATATTTGAATCTGGTATTGAAAGATCTTACATGACCGACAGGCCTGATCAAATTAAAGAAGACCTGCTAAAAAGAGGAGATGACTATTACAATCAAGCCTTAAAACTATACTATCAAGAGCTTTATGAAAAAGCACTTTTAAAATTAGATAAGGCATTTACATTTAGCTCACAGGACATCAATTACTATGTGCTCAAAACTGATTGCTTTATTCAGTTATGTGATTTCAAAAGTGCCATTCTCACCATAAATAGATTGTTGAGCACAATTTTCATCAATTTAGACCAAGATAGTCCAAACTATAACGAAATTAAAACTACCCTATATGATAAAATTGCATTTTGCTACTATATGATGGGTCAAACAAACCTTGATTCTCAGTTGTACATGGAAGCATTAGAATCATTTAACAAAGCGTCTGAAATAAGACCTGATAATTTAACTTTTAAAGTAAAAAGTATATCTTGTCTTTTTTCGATGAATAGACTATCCGAATCAATAGTTCTAATGGATAAGATTATTGAAGAGAATGAGGCCTATAAAAATAATTGTAGCTTGTATGTGCTTAGAGCCAAGCTTAACTTGAAAGCTAATCATGTAATTGTTTTACTTTGAAACATTTGAGATTTAAAATTGGTTTTAATTAAATAAAATTTTAGATTTCGAAATGCTTTCATGATTTGAAAACCGCGCTTAAAATTGAGGCAGAAAACCCAGAAGCCAAGCATTTAATGGAACAATTAGAAGAGACTGGAGAACAGCTTCGAAATGGAGCTTTGGTTCTTAGTTTGAGTGGTCGGACCACTGACGCTCTTCATAAAATTACAGGCGCAATATCATTTAATCCAAGTAAACCTGAGTATCATCTACAGAGAGGAATTTTGTACAAAAGAATGAAAGATTTTAACTCGGCAATAGATGATTTTCTTATCGGCCTAGAAAAAATTAATGAATATGAAGTAAAAGACAAAGATTTATACTCAAATTTTCAAAGACAAATTCTCCTTACTTATAATGATTTTGCTATTCAGTGTTATGAGAAACGCTTTTATGATGACGCAATTGTGTTGTTAAACAAGGCTATCAAGATAGAAAAAAAAGAAAGTGGATTCTATGTCAATAGAGGAGGTACTGTTGATGAAAATTCATCTGTAAGTAAACATTCGATTTTTAAGATTGTTTTTACAAGAAAGAAGAAAAAAGATTTGCATTGCTTGACTATGAACAAGCACTTGAAATTGAGCCGAAAAATGAGGAGATCAAAGACCGAGTGGCTAAAGTGTACTATGAATTCGGAATAGATAAATATGAAACAAAAGATTATGAGGTATTGATATTAAATTCCATAATTTTAAATATTTTTATTTTTAATAAAAGGAAGCAACAAAAAATTTTGACCATGCAATAAAATTTAAACCAGAGAAATGTAAATATTATATTTCAAGGGCAAGAACTAAGTACATGTCAGATGTAAGTAAAGAAAAAATGTTTTGAAATTTTTTTCTATTCAATTTTTTGATTCATCAAATACATCATCAATGCATCTATAATATTTTAATTCAAAATGTCACTGTTGTCAAAAATAAACCCTTGAATAATTCAAAATCCGATCAATTAAAAAATATTCAAAATTGTGTATTAATTGTTGATTAAAATTTGGTTTATGGCCTAATAGCCTATATGATCAATCAAATCAGTTCATTGAGATATAAAAATTTTAAATAATAGTAGTAGTAGTAAATAATACTGCGACCCTATTGGGTTGAGTTTTTTCGAAGCTATGGCAGTAAATTAGACTTTTACTAGAGCCATTTGTCCAGGTTAATTTTGAAGTTAATGATTGATTCGGAATTGACGATGTATTGAGGTAGACATTCCAGACATTAACTACTCGATTTGTTAAGAAATGATATCGTTGCATTCAACTTTTCACATCTTCTCTAACTATACATTTGTCATGCCTTCTTAAGCTATACTGATTTCGAGAATAATTAATACCATTTTCAAAATTGATAATTTCATATCTTTTAATAATTTTAAAAAGTTGGATTAAGTCTCCTCTCATCCTTCTAACTTTGAGATTAGTAAAATTTAGTATTTCAAGTCTTTTAGAGTACTCGAATTTTCGAAGTGAAGGGATTGTTTTTGTCATTCTACTTAGTACTTTTTCGATTTCAGAAATATCTTTTTCAAGAAATGGACACCATGAACTAATGGTCTAACCAGGGCTGTGTAGAGCATTCTCAATGTATCAATGTTTAAATTCCTGAAACTTTTTCTAATCATAGCTAAAATACGATTTCCTCGACTCGTGCAATATTTTTCTAGGTTAGTCCACTTCAAGTCATTTTGAATATATATACCTAAATCTTTTTCGAGAGTTGTTTTAGATAAATTCTTTGTACCGTTTCTGCTAAAAATGGTATAGTAAAACAAAGGATTTTTTGAACCAACATGCATTACGCTGCATTTTTCGATATTTAAATTCAAAGACCAAGTAAGTGACCAGCTTGAAATTAAAACTATATCTTTTTAAAGTACGAGATTGTCTTGAGAGCAATTAATTACCGACAAAACTTTTTCATTGTTTCATAAGCTTGTACAGCTAGGTTAACTGCACATGAAGCCTCTTTTTTAGCATTACAAAAAATAAGATATTTTTCGCTTACCCATCCGCTCATTTTGTATGCTTGCCAAGATGAAAATTTTTTTCTTAATTTCTTCTTAACATCCTTTGTCAACCATGGAACAGAGCTTTTTTTATTCATTAAATATACTATTGGCAGATATTTGAATAATGTCTCAGAAAAATATGTTAAGCATCATTTGCGTTTAAATTATTTAACTCATGAGACCAATCGATTTGTAATAATTGTAGAGTAATCGATGTATAATCACCTTTAATATACATAAGTCCATAAGTTATTTCTGTAATCCGGTTTTGCTCTTCTGTAATAACCAAGTCCAAAATATTACCAAAATATTATATTATTTGTAATTTCTGTTAAAATTCAAAATAATTATAAAAAAATAGATTTTAAAATGAAAAATCTCTAAAAAAGATAACTAAATTTTTTTAAACAGTCAAATAGTCCATCTTATGTTACTAATGTTGAAATCCAAAATACAATTATAAAAATTTTTTATTAAAAAGGAACGAAATAGCGCTCAAAAGGACATTTGCATCAGTATTTTATTGGAACCATCAAATTCTGAAATACCTGGCATTATTTCACGTTTATTTATTAATCAAGATTTAAAAGAAGTGATGTCTTCAAGAGCAATGAACGAAGCCAGAGAATATTTACAAATTAAAGGCATACACACCGCTTTTGAGTAATTTTCTGTTTTTTTTTCTTTGCCAAAATCTAAAATTATCAAGTTCTACAAATGAAATTGAGAAAATTGACAAAGAGAAAAAAAAGATAAGGGAAAATAGACTTCAACCAAGTTTACCAGAAGTTGTTAAAGAACACAAAGAAAATCTCGATTTAATAAATCAAAAAAGAAAGGTTCCATTTTTATTTTTATACTAAGATTTCGAAATTTTAATATTTTAAATAAAAGATTGATAAAATGATAAAAGAAACAGTTAAGATTAACTTTGATCCAAATGTACCCAGATTGAATCCGATGACAGCAACCAAAAGCAAAAGAGATAATTCTGAAAAAGGTTATAATTGGGGAAAATTTGGTTTAAAACTTACATAATTTCAATTTTTTTATTTATTTATTTATTAATAAATAGAATATTAAAATTTAATAAAAATTTATACATAACGGATAAAAAATTTTGAAAATAAAATTAGTCACAAAAATTATTGATTTAAAAATGTTTTTCGAAATTTTTCAATTATTTGAGTTTTATCTTGATTATAACATAATTCATTTATCATTTGATTCATTTCCTGTTCAATTGCTCTTTTGATTCTCTTAGGCTTCGTGTTTTGACTTCGATTTCTTCGATTGCTAAACCATGCTGTTACCTGCTTTACAGTTATACCACCTTGTCTTGCCATTCGTTCTTTCTCCTCTAGTGTTGGATAAGGGTTGTTCACATGATCTTGAAACCAATCGTTCATTAAATCAATAGCATATTCTGGCAATTGTTGTTTCCTGCTTAGACACTTGCGAGCATTTGTTTGACTATTGTAAAAACATACATCTGAACTTTTTGACGCATTGGGAGACATATTCTGATTACTACTGTTGTTTAAACTATTTCCTGTCGAATCAAGGTTGGATGTCGAGAGAAAATTTTCTGTATACGATGAAATTTTATTGCTGCTAAAATGAGAACATGAGCTCGAGTTTAAAAAATTATACTCACCATATACTTGAGAATTATAATAGGGTATTGAGTATTGAGAATTGTAATAGTCATTAGCACAATAAAATGGATAATAGCTATAATAATTTGATTGATTATGTGAAATTTGTCCAAGTTGGTAATCTTGGTATTCAATTTGGTTAGTGATAGATTCTGATTGATACATTATTAGAATTTTTTAAGAAAGTTATTGAGTATGTAGCCTAGCAGGGAAAGTTTATATTTATATTAGAATAGAAAGAGCCATAATTAAATTGTATTTTTTTTAAAAAAAACATTACAATCAACACAATCGTTTTTAAAGTAATCAAACAGTCAATCATTTCAATCAATCAATTTAATTTCTTTTATCAATCATTTATTCCGAGTTTTATTGCTACCAATTGACTGATTGAAATTTCACACATTTAAATTTTTTTTCTTAAGAAAAATTTAATTCTGGAGTTGGGTACTCGATATTTCTTGATTCGAAACCTTTGTTATATTCGAGTACCCAACTCCGTTGTGTAATTGCTACCTTACTATTTCTTCTTTTTTTCCTGAACCATCAAATGTTTAAAAAATGTATTCTGTAACTCTCTATCTTTATCATTTCTTAATATTTCTTTATTTATTTTTAATTTTAATATTTTCCTATTTTTTAACTTATATTATTTTTACTTTTATTTTATTCTATTTAACTTTATTTTGATTTTTTATTTTATTTTTGTTTTTTAAAATCTGAAGGAGCTTAAGCTCGATACAGAAATACAAATAAATAAATAATAATAAAAATTTAATTCTGATTTATTAAATACCGAAATTTTTCTGGCAATATTTTTATTCAATTAAAAAAGTAAGAAACTCTTTTTTATAAAATCTTTTTAAAATCTTCTTATTTTATTATTATTTATTTATTTATTTGTAATTCGGTATCGAGCGTTAGCTCCTTTAGAGGAAAAAAAATAAAAATAAAATTAAATCAAAATAAAATGAAAATAATAAAAGCAAAAATATGAGATAATAATTAAAAATAAAGTTTAGTTTTTAGAAAAAAACGGGTATACGACAAGGTAGTAATTACACAGTGGAGTTGAAAAGTTTACATATCTAGATTCGAAACCTGGTTTGTACTCATTCACAAGTCTGACAAGTAATGGGATAGAATTAACAAATCCAACTGTGATATATCTTTCGCTTAATTCAAAAAGTCGGTTCGTAATTGTATGAATTTTTAAATTATCAGATTCTACAAATTAATTTCTTTTATTGCTGATTTTATGAAAATTTGGTAAAAACAAAAAATGGTTAAAGTAATGTAAAAATGTAACAAATTTTATTTATTGTTTTAATTAATGAAATTAATTTTATCTTTTTTCTTTTTTTGGATTTTATTGCTTTTGGAAGACTTTGAATAACAATCAAGATAAATTGAAAAATAAACAATGCAAAAAATTGATGTGACAGCATGCTTAATATAATTTGGCCTAAATTTGAATCAAGATTCAATTATACCAGATTCTCGGGGTATTGTGAATTTGAAAAACAAAATGAACAAAAGTTCTTCCTATTTTGATAAATCAAAATTTACAAAAAATTAATTAAATTCATATAAAAAAATACTGCAACTTAAAATTGAATTTTATTATTTGTTTTCTGTACCGAAAGAAGAAGAAAAAAATAAATAAAATAGAATTAAAGTTAAATAAGATAAAATAAATTTAAAAAAAAGGTATATTTAAAATAAAATAAAATAGAAGAAAATTAAAATTAGCTTTATTGAAAAAGAGAGTTACAGATACATATTTTTAAATGTTTGATTGTTCAGGGAAAAAAGAAGAAATAGTTAGGAAGCAACTGCACAATGGAGTCGGGTATTCGATATATCTTTCACCAGTCTGACAATCTATGGATTACACTGACTCAACCCTGCTTCAACATATCTCTCAATAAACTCAAAAAGTCGATTCGAGGAATTTAGACTGTTAGTAATTTAAGTTTATTTAAGGCCTCATGATGTAATATATTTGAGGGTGTGTCGTATTTTAGATTTAGAATAGACTGAACAGCTGAATTTTGGATTACCTGTATTCTTTTAATATTAATTTCAGAGAATGAGTTAAAGACATGAAAAAGTATAATCCAAAATGGATCCAACTAAAGATTTCCTTAAGTTCTATAATTTAGACCCCATCTATTATTCGACAAAATCTTTATTAAATTGAGCCTTGAATTTCAACGTTCCTTAATTTCATCTATCATTGGTTTAAAAGGCTTTGTGAATTTTGAAACAAAAAACAATGAATTTTGAAACTTTTGGTTTCTGTCAAATATTAAATTGTAGTAACTTTTTTTCCTTTGGTCAAAAACTGGTTCTGCAAAATGGATCATTTGATACATAACATGTGTCACCTAAAATTTAATCTTTGCAAAATCTCTGCAATTAAATTTTAATGATTTTCTAATGCATATGCTATTTTGCAGATTTGCATAGTTTTTGCAGAGATTAAATATCGATGATAGATGCTATGTATCACATGATACATTTTACAGAACCAGTTTTAGACCTAAGGAAAAAAAGTTATTACATTTTAAAATTATTGTTATTGTTTTTTTGTTCCAAAATTCACCAAGCCGTTTAATTTAGAATCCAATTTTAACCCAAGATATTTAAACTCTTTTTGTCTAATAATTTTATTTCCACAGAAACTTTATTTTATTTTTATTAAGATCATTAATATATAATATATATTTAATATTTATTTACTTTTCATTTTTATTTACAAAATTGTATCATTATTTGCTGTCTTAAATTTTACTTTTTACATTTTTAATTTTTATACATCGCCAGAATTGGCGCAAAATGAAAATGAAATAAATAAATAAAATAAATATTTAATATATATTATTTAATATACATATAAATTAATGATGCTTTATTTTTTGCTTTTTATTTTCAAAAGAAAATTTTTTTAGCTAAAAAAGATGCAACAAACTTTGTAGCACAAAGTTGCAGTATTTTTTTTTAAATATTTTATTTTTGTTAATTTTGATTTTTCAATAAAGGGAGAATTTTTGTTCGTTTTGTTCTTGAAATTCACAATACCATTTCTTGGAGTGAAAATTCAATCAACACAATTGAATCTTCCAAAGCTTCTCAAACAATTCCAGTAATGATTTAGGTTAGTAAAACAGCAATAAAAAAGAGGAAGAATAGAGAACAGTTAATTTTTTTTTTGTAATTTTATGTTTTACATTTTTTTGTATTTTAATCATAGAATAATATTTCTGTAAAAAATTATTTAGAATTTTTTTTAATTTGTGAACAAAATTTCATTAAAAATCAACAAATTCGCTGATATAAAGAAACACTTACCTTTTGAGATAGTCAATTACAAAATACATTTTTGAATCAAATATTTTATCATTCACTTTAATAAATAACAAATGATACATATTCAACAAATCACTAAATTGAAAATTTACAATTTTTTGGTTCTCATTAAGTTTACTGTCTTTTATATTGGGAAATCATATTTGTTGTATTTTAAGGTAATAGATGTCTAATTTATTTTTATAGTTTTAATGAAAAATTTATTTCTCTTGAATAAATCTGAGTGCCAAAAATATTTTACCTTAGGTTAAAATGAAATAAAAATATTGCAATATTGCATGTTTTTAAATGAAATAAAAATATTGCATTTTTTAATTATTTTATTGAGCCTTAACTAATCTTTGTTTACGTCAATTAAATTTTACTTGAATTGAGATCTTTTTTCTAACATGTTTATGTTTTATTATTTTTAAATCAAAAATATTAACCTTAAATAGCGTCAAACGCTGAACTTATAAAAATTTAAAATAAATAAAAAGTCAAATAAAAATCTTAATCATTTAATGCAACTTTTAAGACAATTTTTTTTACATTTATTTTAATTTTGCAGATTTTTTAATTTTTTTTAACTGTAGAGTAATTTATTGTGAAATTTAAAAAAAAGAAATATTTGTATAATGTCAACAAACTCCCTTATTGGTAGTCCGAATAGAATCAGTCATGCAAAGCGAAAAATGCCAGAGTCGTTTTATCGACCACCAGTGCAAAAAACACAACTCTTTTCGGCTTCGGAAATCTTACCTCGCGCAATTCATCATTCGCATACAAATTCTTTGCCTGTAGATACCCAACCTCAACAGCTAGCCAATTTATCTAATGCTCATTCAGCAAACAACTTATATGACAAGTCTAGCTCAATTAAAAACCCATCTCATTTGTATTTCTTAAAAAACGAGTCGCCAATCGGTATTTCACCACTAGTTAAATCTGAACAGCAATATTTTCATTCAAAAACATATTCGCTACCTTGTACATTCGATCCAGTTCAACAAAGTCATCAAATGATGGGAAACCAACAAAATCTTGGCCCGCCAACTCGTAATCAAAATCCCATGGGAGACATCCCCTTGCCTCCCGGTTGGAGCAGTGAGAAAACTCCTTCTGGTCAAACATATTTTATCAAGTAAATTAAAAGACTCATTTTTTTTATTAAATTTTATCATTGTATTTAATTTAAGCCACTCTCTTAAAACTACCACATGGGAAGATCCTCGAAAGCTTTATAATCTTCCAATGAACCAAAACGAAATTTGTGGTGAACTACGATCAAAAATAGCTCGGACAATTCCTCTTCCGTCTGGGTGGGAAGAAGCTAGAACTATGAATGGCGAGATTTATTACATAAATCACACTAACAAAACAACTTGCTGGGAAGATCCACGCATAAGTAATTAAATATAATAAAATTTTTTTTTTTTTTCAAATGTCATTAATTCAAGATATATACATTCAGCAAGAACAGCATAAATTATATTTATCTCAAAATTTTGGCACAAAACCTCCTTACGGAAGTGGCTATTTGGTACCAAATCATACTTATCAATTGTCTCAACCTTCATTAAGTTCATCGTCAGCTTCAATTACTTCTTCAAATAATTCTATCGGTTCTTTATCAAGAAGTGATTCTAACATAAATTTAGTCGATTTATCTGAAGGAAATAATTCAAAATTTTCAAGTTATTTGCCCAATTTAGCTAACATATCTGGTCAAGAAAAAATTGAACTTTTAAAAAAATATCTTGATGAAGTAGCTAAACAAAAATCGGTTGTTTGTAAGCAACTTGAGGATTTGAGCTCAATGGAAGCAAATCTTAGGGCAAAATTATCGCCTCAAGAATTGGAGGATGTTTTAAATCGCCTTAAATTACAAGATTCTAAAATGAATTCGTTTTCTTCATTTGAATTTATAAATTCAAAAAATTTTACAAATGAATCAACGCCGAATAAAAAAGATCAACACAATCAGAACACCAGTTCATTAAAAGATAAATCTACAAATAGCGACATGGATTCGACTATATTGGCAGAATCTTGTTCAAATAATTAAGCTATTTAAATAATTGATTAAAATTGTTTAATTAATTGTAATTAAAAATTATTAAGTTGTTTCAATTTTAATTTATAATGAAATTTTGTTTATTAAAATTTTTATTAAAAAATGCAAATATTTTAAATTTAATTTAAAAAAAAATGAGACTTAAATTTAAAAATAATCATATTTAAATTTTTCATAATTATTTAGATTTATCACTTAACGTTTTTCTTTTCTTTTGAAATTTTAAACATACATACATTAAGATTATTTAGGTGAGGTCAAAGTTATGCTGTTTATTTCCGGGACTAACAAACCAGATATATCATACATAGTGTTTTTTAATCATGAAAGTCTAATGTTTGTATGTTTAAAATTTCAAAAGTTTTGGATGGACAAATCACCAGATTTTATCGAAAGCATACTAGCGCCAGTCTTTTTTGAACACCCGTTAGATCTAGATATTGTGAATTTCAAAAACTTTGAAACAGGTGATAAATTTTACAGAAAAAATTTAAACTGACATTTAAATTTTATTATTATTTTTTTTTCTAAATTTCACAGTGATATGAAGAAAAATCAAAGATAGTTCAATCTAAAAAAGTGTGTTTTTAGCTAGGCGAGCACTTTTAAGTAAGAAAATTGGGCATTTTTGCTTATTATTAGATAGATTTTTTAAAGTAAAAATTCTAATTCATATCTTTGATTTTATCTTCAATGATTTAGTAATCAAAATATAAAAGTTTGCCTTCAATTTTATTTGATCTAGCTTATTTAAATCTCTAGAGCAATCATTTATTTGTTATTTAAAATTTTACATATTTGTCTAAGAAATTTAAATGAATAATTAATTTGGAGCTAAACAAATATAAAATATAATTATTTTTAACATTAAAAAGTCACAAGACTAATTTAGAATTTAGACAAATTTTTTTTTAATCTTTAATAGTTTAAAAATAATCTAGGTATTTCATATTGAGTTAAATATTCAAAATACATAGTAATAATTTTAATTTTTATCAAAATAGATAATGATGATTAACAAAAGCTAAAATAAAGAAATAATTCCATAGTATTTTTTAAGAAATTATTCGATTGATGATATAATATTTTACTTAATGATAAAAAAAATAAATTAAATCGTATAAATATAATTTAAACTAATCTAGAAAATTTTTTGCGTAATTTAAAAAAAAAGTTATTTTTGGAGAATTTTTATTTTCAAAAATTTTAAAATAAAATTTTAAAATTTTATTTTTAAAGTTATTTTTTATAACATTTTTAAAATATAAATTAAAAAGAAAAAAAAAAGGTTGAAAAGAAAAAATGGTTAAACAAATTTAAAAAAAATATAAGAATAAGTTTAAAAATTATCGTTTATTAACAATTTTATTCGAGAGATAGAGAGAGAGTTGTGCACCGACGTGTGTAGTTGTGCGCCAAAATTAAAGCGAGGATAACATCCGATTAGATTGTTTTCAAAGGCCCTTGAATGAAAAACCTTTAGTCGGAGTCACGCAGTCTCAATATAAAATGACATGACATTTCAAAATATTGTTCATCTTATCCACTTTTTTTTTAAATAAAATATATTTACAAATTCAGTTTCACGTTTTTTTTGTATGTCTTCAAAACTACAACAAAGCTGGACTCAAACAAACAAAGAAATTAGATGATATCGTTTTCAATATTCTCAATAGGACCCATAAACTATCGTTCAATTTTTGAAAAATTTGTCTAAAATTGTAAATAAAATTCATGCTGCCCTTAAGGTTCATAAGCGGAGGAAAATTGACACAAATTGCATTAAAAAGCACCAAAAAAAAAAAACTTTATACATTTTATCTTGTTAAATCCTAGAAAATATAGCCTTTTTCTTTTTCTCTAAATCCTCTGAAACTAGCAACCGGTAAAAGTAAATTAAATAAAATAATCCAATTTAAAAAAAAAAAAAAAAAATTATCGTTTTCTCTCATTCTTATCAATTCATTCACTGTTTATGTGGGAAGTTAATTAAGGTAAAAAAAAAAAACGGAAAAATTTAGGGAACAAAAGGTTTTTTGAAGGAATAAAATAGTCTTAGGAACGGGTTTTTTTTTTCCAAGGAAACATTCTCAAATATTTGATGATGATGAAGTTGCAGCTTGATTTGAATTAGTCGAATTAGCAGCCGCAAGGGCAGCGGCAACTAACAAAGACGGATTTGAAAACAATAATGATGATATATTAGAATTTAAGTTATTTGCAGTGCCATTTTGTCCAGAGGCTAATGCTGCGGTAGCTAATGCCGCAAATGCCGGATTGATCATATTTGAATTTAAATTTTGCATTAATTGCTGGCTAAGTATGCTTTGATTTAAATTTTCTGCTTTTAGCTTGCTAATATCTGATCTTGGCGAAACTAAATTAGATTTTTTACCATTTGTTTTATTGCGTTGAGTCGAGCTCAAATCAATAGGTAGCTTGGGATCTTGGCCCAGCAAATTGCTTATGTTAAATTTATCCTCTTTTTTATTGTTTGACTGTTGTTGCAATTGTTGTAGTTGTTGTTTGAGGCGTTTTTGAGCCAAATTTTCGGCAAGTGTGTCCACAGACAAATTTTTTCGCTTTGTCGAACCGGACGAAGGCGACGCCTGGCATTGATCAGCTTGCTCGTTGTGCGAAATGCTTAGAGAAAGATCGGTAGGCGACGAAGACGTAGACGAGTTGATATTGGACGACGAGGAGCTAAGCTTGGCATTGAGAGCATTTTGACTATTAGCTGCCATATACTTGTACTTGTTCACGCATGTTTGGCACACGCAGTTTCCTTTGTGCCGCTGTTGATTGTGTTGACCGTGTTTAATCGAGTCCATGGAATTGTTTAGGTAATTGTTGTTGTCGTCGGCCGACTCGTTATCAGTGTTGGAAAAATCGGGCTGTTCGGCCTTGATACTTTGCTTGAATAGGTCAAGACACGCTTTGCTAAATGAACTGTTCGATGTTAGACTCTCACTCGGCTTTGTCAAGTCGACATTTTCGTCTTCGGACATTTGATCGTATCGTTTGTTGCTGCGCACAATGCGGTTTATTGAGCTCACACTGGGCAGTTTTTCCTCACTGCAAACACCTTCGGCCTCAAGTCTGCTCAAATTAAATAAACACTTGTCAAATTTAGTCTTGAAAAATTTACAAAAAAAAAAAGCAATTACTTTTTTCTTATTTCCCAGGCGAATATTTGCGGATTTTGTCTTTTGTACTCTTGAATTTTTTTAACTACATGTGGCGTAGCCACTTTAGGCTTAGAGCCGCCGATAAGGCCTGGCGACGTTGTTTTAAAAAGTCTGTATCGCTTAAGTATTTTGCTTACACATCCATGAGATACTTGCAATTTGCGGCTTATTTCGCACGGTCTAACACCTTGTTCGGCTAGTTGGACTATTTTTTCACGGGTCTCGGCCGGCAATGGTCTTCCATTGATGAACTCGCCACCGAGCTGATTCAACGAGGCAGTTGCGGTCGAATTCAATTTTTTTCCACTAGCACTTTTGCTATTAGTCGACGAAACAGAGGAAGAAGAAGACGCTTGCTGCTGACCATGCTCGGGCAGTCTCAATTTGTTCTCGTCGTTAAGCTCTGCTTGGCTGCCGCTCCGCTTTCGACTTCGGCTGGCTAAATGGGCGGCCGTGCTCGGTATAGACGACGACGAGCAAGAATTGTCCTCGTAAGACGATCCGTTCAGCTTTTGGCTCTCGAAATTATTGTCCTCGTAGGCTAGCGAATTTGTGTTCAGCTGATCTTCTTCTTGAGTAAATCTTTCGTTCGGTTCATCCTCAGTGTATTCGTACTCTTCGTTATCTTGATCGTATTCTAGTCCATTAGGCTCCTGGTCGTACGGCTCGTCGTACTCGTTGTACTGCTCGGGTACGGTCGACGAGTTAACTTCTTCATCTTCGTTCAGCTCGTCCTCGTCTTTATAGATCTCCTGGCTGTTATTTATATCATTTATTTTATAATTATTCATCTAAATAAAATTTTAAAAAAATTAAATAATTTTTATTTTAATAAAGAAAAAAAATTTTTTTTTTTTCAAGAAAAAAAAATTAAATTATTTTTTAATCTCTGATTTAGAAATTGGAAAATTCCGTTGAATATTTGTCATTTGTCAATGGTTTAGAAAAAAGAATTAAAAGTTCTAAAATTGGTCATATGAATTAGAGCTAATTTGTGAATCATTAAAAGTTGTTACAACACGTGATTTAATTATGAACGAAACAAAAAACCCAAACGGATTACCTAAGAATTATTTATTGCTTGGTGACGTGTAAACGACAATCAATGACTCCTGATTTTTCACCCAAGTTTAACAATTTTTTAATTAATTTTTTTATCTAGTTTTAAAAAATTAATAAAAAAATACTGGAAAATCTTAGTTAACTGTTTTAAATAAAAAAATATTCTCCAGTCTTAATTATTGACTATTTAAATTATGATTTTGTAAAAAAAAAATAATTTTTTTAAAAATAAAATAAGCTAGATATTCGTAGTTAATTCAACAACAACAACAAAAAGAGATAATAAATGACGCTTGGAAAAAAAAAATTACGTTTTTTGCATCAAGTAATTCAAAATGTAGCAAAAAAAAAAAAAAAATGAAAAAAAGTTAACCAAGTGAATCGAATTGGACAAATGTGAGTCAGATCGATTATTTGAAAATTGCAATCACATTTGCAATTCGAGCTCGATATGCCGAAACAAAAACAATAATAAGAAATAACAAAAACAAAAAATTGATGTTGAAATATACATAATTAGTTTGATTTTTATTTATTATTTTTTCATAAGTTTGGATTTAGGATTTGAAATTTTAGAAATTATTCTGAAACTAATGAATTTCGCTCGCGTTTTGGATATATAGTTTTCTATGTATAAATATGGGGTATGTGTGTGTGTGTGTGTGTGTGTGTATTTGTTACTAATACAGTTATAGTTTTTTGAGTTGGTTTATTTTCGTTTTTTGAATGCTTGAATGGATGGATGAATGCAAAAATATAACGCGTATTAATGAAAAAATTTATAATTTTTTTCTATTTGTTGTAGCTTTTGATAAAGAAATATTCATATGATCATCATTGAGCTGGATTTAGTGAAGTGTGAGAGAGAAAAAGAGAAAGAATCTGATGCATTAAAATTGAAATATTGCAAGAAAAAGAGAGAGGAGAAGAGGTGATAATGGGCCCGACATAGCCTGCCTGCATGCCGAACAAGGGCTTCTCGAGTCGAGTCTCAAGCGAGCTCTTGAGTCGCAACTGTCGGTCTCAATTCGCAATTATTTTCTATACCTATGAATAAATGAAATTGTCAGTGAGTGAGCTTTTATCAGCTCGAATGAGACTCTTTTTAAATTTATTATTTTTGATACGCTCAATGAGATAAGAAATTTATGTTACTTATTCTATTGAAACTTGTTTCAACTACCAAAATTGCTTATTCACATGTTTTGAAATAATTTTAAATATTGATTCGCATCCTTGTACTTGAATGTTTTATCCTTAAGTCACACCTTGATATTTGATTTTAGCTTTAGCTCACGAACGAATCTTGTCGTCGTGTTGCTCAACAATTCAGCTCCAAATTTTAGTTTCATATGATTTAAACATGTAAATTATCTTTGAAGCGAATAGACTAATAATAAAATAAAATAAAAAAAATGAGCAAAAAAAACAGCGCTCAATTGAATTGCTTCAAAATTGTTCAAATATAGTTTCTTATATCTTTTAGGATTTAATTACCATGAATCAACATTCGCTGAATTTGAATTAATACCTTTACGGCTCGAATATGCTCGATTCACCTTCAGTAAACTTTTTCATTAGTTCACACTCCTTATCTACTACATTAGCTAATCGAGTTACTTAGCATAGCTGGCAAATTATGGTTTTTATATATGCGCAAATCAATGTGATATAATCAAGATAACACCAAGCTCATTTAGTTCTTATTTAGATCTAGCTTTGAAATCATAAAACCTTGAAGACTGACTTGCTTGTTTTACTGCTTAGCATATTACTTGGCAAGCATAGGCTTAGATGTAGAAAAATTTCGATCTTGACCTGATAAAATAGTATTTTTGAAAAACTAGGCTCATTCCGAGTCCTCTATCAATCTCTCTTTATAGCAAATCTGCTCTATTTCAAGCATGAAAATTAGCTATTTTGTGCGACTCTCACCGTTCTAATTCATCAACAACAACAAAAATTTCAAACAACGCTTAAACTCAGTGCCAATTCGATCATAAAAACCCATGAATAAACTTCGTAATTTCTTTTAATTTTGAACGCATGAAAGCAATTTCAGTATATTAAAAAAAAAAAAATAAAAAAATAACGGAGGCAAACTTTTAAAAAAAATACATAAATTATAAAGAGTCATAATATTAAAAAAAATATGTAATATTTAATATCTAAACTCAATCATAATAAAGCTATCATGTTGGCTTCCAAACTTTGTGACCGACTGGCCAGCTATTCAGCAATAAATAATTAGAACTAGCTGCGACCGAAACCGGATCGCTTCCATAAAACTCTAGTAATGACTTTTTTTTTCTTTTTTGCTATTGTTATTTAGAATTTTTTGCTTCAACAACCGAGTTCAAGATTTATTATACCGTTAAATTAAATGAAGCATACAAAATGTTTAAAAATTTATTTTAGATTTTTTTGGATGAAGAAAATTGAAAGAGAGAGAGAGAAAAAAAAAAGAAAGAAAGAGAAAAGAATTGAAATTGCATTTATAATTTAATTTATTTCAATTATTATTTATGGTGCTGTTATTTAAACACAAAAATTAATGAAAAAGAAAAATGATTAGATTTTTTTTATAATATTTAAGCCAGCCGAATCACCATTATAATAATTGAAATATTACTACTAATGCTAATAATAATCACCATTTGTCATTAGTATTTGCATTCGAGCCGTAATTCAGAATACTGATCAGAGCCTAAATGCTTGACTAAGCTTTTATTTGATTAAAAATAGGTAGAAATAAATACGTCTATAGAAAAAAAAACGTATTTTGCTGTTATCTCAAATCCATAAACTCAAAAGCCCACTTGACCAGAAATTTTAATCTCTCAAGTCTTTTTTTTTAAAATAAATATTACTGTTAGATAGATAAAAAAGCTTTGTTTTCAAATGTAAATATTGATAGTCATGCTAAAATTGATCCAATAGAAATTATCTGTCTACCAAAGCATAAAGCCAACTTATAAAAAAAAAAATAGATATTCTCTCATTTTCTATTTGACATGTTATGCATCTATGATTTTCAAAAATTATCAACCATTCAAAAAAAAAATTAAATTTTTTTTTTCAAACTAAAAATGTTTATTCACCAATAAAAACGACAATTCTCATTTTTCAGGCACCAAATTTTAACCTGTTGAATAATAGTTATAAATAAACAGATATAAATTATGAATTATCTAGTTTAAGAAAATTTTTGAGCGCATTTGGCACTTTGCAATTTACAAACTTGTCTTTAACAAAGACCATTTTATATAGAGCTGAAATTGTTGTTTGCCAGTAACCTATTAAATTAAATGACTTATCTACATTAATTTATTCATCAAACGCCAGAAAAAAACACTTAATTTCCTTTATTTTTAAATTAAAGTTTATTTAGTTGCAATTTTTGAGATGCGCTCAAATAAACTATTCGTCCTGTGCAATCAAACTTTCTGCTAGAATAATGCAAATTGAAAGAAGAAAATTAAATTTAATCTAAAGTCAAATGGCAAACACAGGCCAGCGAATACTCAAATAGCACTTAATATACCATTTATTGATTTTTGACTTCAAAAAATAATTATGGGAGAACATGTATATTTAGAAACAAATATAATTTTTGACAATTAATCCCTTTGAATTGGTGAAATAAGCTTTAAATTATGTTCAAAAGGAGCCAAATCAATTAAATCAAAATAGGATTACTGAAAAGTATTTTCGAAATAATTAAATTAATTTCGAAGAAACCTTGGAGGAGAAAAAAAAAACTCCAATGAGCCTATTTAGCCTAATTCTTGTTCCATTGATTTTTTTCTTCGTTTTCATTCAAAACATCTATAATTCATCAAAATTGAAAAATTAGTTTATCTCATTTTTTAGCACTTGAAAGGAAAGAGATCGACTCGGATGAAGATGAAACCTAATCAAAGAGCGTGCTCGGCTCTGTGGCTCAAGTCTTACCTGATTGCTTCAAAAGCTTGTGGACACAACCAAAAAAACAAACATACTTTGAACTAAAATCTGATTCAAATGATTAATTAATGTTAGAATTTTTTTTTGTTTCAAACAACAAATTGTAGCTCTGAATATCGGATATTGAAAAAAAATCTAAATTGAAGGGGAATAATTAAGAAGAGAAATGAGCCAGGACAGGTCGTGTATGATTATTTGAAATCTCGATATGTATCAAATTGCATATAGCTTTATTGATGATCTATACGTATGTTGACCAACTTGACTTAGAGTTTTTAATTAGAAAATCGAGCTTTTACAGTTAGGTCAATTTTGTTTGTGGAAAGAAGCGAATCGCATCGTTTAAATGCTTAATAGAGAGAAACAAAATTGAATATGCCACCTAGAACTGTCCATTCATTCGGGCATGTTATCATCTAATTTTATTTCTAGATAGAAGTTTCAAAGAAAAACTACAAAACAAAAAAAGATTACCATAACCATTAAAATTAAGATAGCAAGAAATATTCAGATAAACACTTAGAACTACTTGATTGAAATTTGTACTTTAACAATTTGTTTGATTAGCATTCGAATTGACTTTTATATAGTTTCGAGTATATTGTTTCTAGATTAATGAACGGTTATTTATCAGAATATGGGAAAAATTTAGAGCCAGAATATTTATCATAGACGCTCATGATGACCGTGAAGCGCTCAATACTTTTAGCGGAAAATTAATTTCATTAGCATTAGCATTCAATTTAAATGATCTTTAAACTAAAGCTATCTTTTAACAATATAGTATGTTAACTTCTAGCAAAATGAACACTTTTGATCTACTTGAAAAAACAACTCATAAAATACTAAATTAATTATTTGAATATTAAATAGAAATTTAAATGATTTAGATCAATTGATTTTAATGGGCTTTTAATTCGACTAAATGATGGATGAAGTACTGTTAAAAAAAAAATTTCAAACCTGATCTATCATTTTTTTTTTACAAATACCATAAAATTAATAATTTTATTTAATAAAAATTTCGACTTAATTAATTTAGGTTTTAAATTATTTGGGGAAAATTTTTTTTTATACTTTTCAATAAAGTAAATTAAATTTATTAACAAAAGAAAATCTCATAAAATCAACATATCTTTGTTCTGAAGTGAAAAAAAAAATATGATAACAAATTAAAATCAGTAGGTGAAAATTATTTGATCAAATTATGATCATTTCTAAAGATCTCTATCTGATAATCTGACTCTTTATGATTCCCAATCTAAATATCTATTTCAAATAAATATTTAACTTATTAATATTTTGCTTATATCATTCCTAAAAGTTTACATTGATTTCATTAGAAATAATTATTGCAATTTAATAAAATTAAGTCAGAGAACTCAGTTTTAGAAAAAGAGATATTTAAACTTATTTTGAATAAACAAGCTTGAAATATTTGAACACAAAACCCGACAATAATTCATAATTACATATTAAAAATCTACATTGTGCCTATGCTGTTTTTTATGGTCTATGGCGTGAGTATTTTTTGTATTTTAATTTTTTTTTCAAATGCCAATCATTCAAGTGTTTATTAATTTCGAAAAGACCAAAACGAGTGCCTAGCAGAACAAAATTTAAAGCCAAATTGCGCTTTATCTTGAGCGAACTCTCCTCACATTGTTTTTTTGTTGTTGTTGCCTTCATAGATATTTTGATTGATTTATATTATTAACTTATTATAAAGTCGAGTTTTTTCTATGTTTACTTTTCGTGTATTTGATCTAAAATTTTTGATTTTACTTGATATGATATATGAATTAATTGATTTTATAATAATGTTAAAATCTTGCCAAGCTTAACAAGTATTTGATGCACGCCTCGATTGTTTGTTAGCTAAAATAGCTTATAATTATCACGCGTCAGAGCTAGCATTTAATCTATTCGGTTTTTGAAAGAGGCCTATCTAGAAATGCCATTATAAATTTGAGCCTCTTTTGCACTCAATTTAACTTGATTGATCTCGAAATTACCTAAATCCATAATTTGTAATAATAAATTTTCGAAGATAAATAAACAATTTTACAATAATTATAATCGAATAAAAGCAATGAGAGAGAAAAATAGATTTGATGAAATAAAGCAGTGAGAGAGAAACAATTCTTTGCTAATAGATTGATATTTGTTTTGAGATTAAAAAAAAATTTAGAGTTGTACTTGAAATTTAAACTATTCTTTGGCAAATAGTGACTGTGTAAACCAATCAGCTCTAGTTGCGCAAGAAATCTGGCGAAAATTTGTCAAACTTTTCGAGATAAATTTAATCTCTTATTCAAATAATAAATAATAAAAAAATTAAATTTGATAATAATCCTGATCTAAAAACTGGCTCATATCATTTTATTATCCCAAAACCAGATACATATGAATTTAAGAACTATTTTACGACACTTAATTTCCGAAATTCGTGGACAACAAAACTTAATAAAAAGCCCCTTTCCCTTAGCTTTCTAACATTTTCATTTTTAGTCTAACATTTAATCTGAATTTTATTTTTTTGTCTGAAAAAAAAAATAACACAAGATTATCACTCAATTGCATCAAAGAATCATGATTAAAAGCATAAACAAGACTACTAATGCCAAGAGATTAAGCGTCTTTGGAGAAAGCTTATATAAATTAAAAATATCAAAAAACCTTTTAATAAACTTAATATCTTACAAATAATTTTAAAACAGAAAAAAAAGCTTTTAAATGAAATTTATTGAAAATCGTAAAATTTATAATAGTCATGAGACATGGTTTAATTTTTTAAATTTAGTTATTTAACGGCATAAAAAATTAAACCTGCTTAAATGATTTTTATTTTTATTTTTTATTTTTTTAATTATAAATTCAAATACTGTTTAGCTAAAACCAATTTATCAATGATTTAAATTTAAAAAAAAAAAAAACATACTAAAAATTGATGAAATGTTTAAATTAAAATTAATTTAAGTAATTAATTAACAGCAAATGAGTTAACTAATAAAATAAATAATGAATTCAGCAAAGTTTCGTATTAGGAAAACAGTGTATTTACAACTGACGGCTTAAAGAATAGTAAATTTAGATTATGGACAAATGGTTCAATTAAATTTTACAAATGACACCAATTTTGCGCAAATAGAGTTGGATAGTGAATAGTGAAAATGAACGCAAGGCTAATAACTAGTGAAAATATTTAGACATCACGCAATAGCTGAGACGGATGGGGAAAAAGGAATGCTAGACAAATGAAAATAAAATAAATATCAGGCTCGATGAAAATCAATTTGCATAATAATAAAACATAGAATGATTCAGATAAGATATAAATTCAAGTGCTGTTTTATAATTATCTGATCGAATCAATAGCAATTTGTGTTAATTCTTTCTATAGTGAAATTTATAAGGTGTAATTGCCAAATTCGAAATGAAAGCATAAAGATGAGCAAACATAACAAAGTTTAGACAAGCTTAGATCAAACAATGCAAACGAACGAATTAGAACAGCATAAAGCCGAAAAGGGTATTATGTAGATACTGAGCACACAGATCTAACTATTACGAATTTTTTCGTTTGATTAGATCAATATTGAAATTTAGTAGTTTTAGCAGAGCGATATTCATATCTAGTATTTCAAATTCTTACATATTTTTGTAATTGATGATTGCAATCATCATTATCATCAGCAGCAGCAGTAGCAGCAGTGAGGAGCGAACACATACAAGAAAAAAAAAGGCAGAAAAAAAAATACCGAGTGATTGATTTCTATCATATATGTTATTAATACACAAGTGAAAAACGATTTATTTATTTTAATATTTTTAAATTATAACAGGATTTTTCTAACTTGTTTTCTTACTCTAAATCTTGATAGTTGTTGTTCAATAAATTCAAATTTACACTTGCATGCATGCAAGTTAATCAATAATCTTGAAATAATTTTATCCGATTAGCGTAGCTTTGTTTTTCGATTAATAACAAAAGAACAAGAGTTTTAATAATCTTGAAGCTATAGTGATGTTTATTCTCAACAAAGACCTCATTCACCTTAATTTTGCAATTGATTATAAGAGTGTAGAATGCAATAAAACAAAATTAAAAATCTCGAATCTTTATGATTAAGTTAGCTTGTTTTAAGAAAAAAAAATCTATCATAACACAACAAAATAGAAGTTCGATATGGTGCCGAAAAATATTTATGTCTAAAATTTTTAATGAGAAATTTTAAGCTGCTGAAATTGCCAATTTTAAATGAAAAATGTTTTAAAAAAAAATAAAAAATTCTAAATTACCAAATAATTTATAGAAATTAAAATTAAAATTAACCAAATTTTCAACTTACTATTTACATTATTCTTTATTGATAAATTATGTCTACCAATATTTATAATTGTTAAATTTAAATCTAGCTTGAAATGATAGTACACCATGGACGGCACCATACAAGAATTCTACAGATAATTTATCAAAATATCGCTTTGTTTTATATTTAGCATTATCTAGACAAGCGTCGATTTTAGAATAGGAAGAAACCCTAAGTAAAAATTTAAAATGACGGTGCCAGATTATGTTTCAAATATTTAAACTCGTAATGGATAATTGAAATTTTGATCTGGTCTGACAAATGAGAATTAAAATAAAATAAAAAAAAACAATAAAATTATGTGACACACTAGACTAATTTTTTTCAAATTTTCGACAATTTCTCAAATGATTTTAAAATTAAAAATGAAACAAAATAGTAACGCCATACTCAAGATTATGTTACTTAAATCATTCACCTTTAAAAAATTTCTTAAAAAGCTTTTTATTTCAAACAAAGAAATCGCAAGACGTACAGCTTAAATAAAGCTAATTGCATAAAATTTTCAAGATTTTCCATTATAAAAAAAAATAAAGAAAAATAATGATAAATTTTCCAACCTGCCATGTATAAAAATATGCTTGCCGTAACTAAACAACCGTTTGGTTTTAAATTTTTTTCTTTTTTAAACGAAACGTTAACTTTGAAAAAGTTTTTATATGTTAACCTAAAGTAACCAAGAACTTAAAAATCAAAGCAAAACTAAAGAAAAAAATGATTTATCTAATTTAATCCAAATGCAAAGCCTTTAGTTCGAAAAACTTGAAAAAAAAATGACAAAAGATAAGTTACCTCTTTATTTTAATAATATTTTTCTAGCTAAAAACGTGTCAAATCCATAAATTAAAAATCAAAAATTTCAAATTTTTTTTCATATTTTGGCCAAATAAGCATGCTCTCTCATTAGGAAAACCGAAATAGAAATTTAACATAAGACTAAAAATCTTTTGATATTTTTGAAACTTTATTTAGATAATTTACATTTAAATCATAAGACTTGAGAGCAGCGAGTTGCGTAAATTAGCCTTAAAACGAATAAGTGAACTTTAAACCAAAGTCAAAAATTCTAAAAAACCTCACCAATTATATATTAATTTGCTTTAAAACTCTCAAAATAAATTTTTATTTCAGTCAGTTTAAATTTTTTCCAATTGCTAAAAATTACAAGGACATTTTCCCCTTAGACTTAAAGCTATAATTTCTGATATTAATTTAAAAAAAATTTTTTAAAAAAATTTAGTAAACAAAAGAAATAAAATTTAACCCTTTTAATTTTAAATATTAAAAAATAAATTAATTATTTTGGGTTTTTTTTTAAATGATGTCTTTAAATTTTATTCAATTTGCTATTTTTGACAAGATTACTAGATGAGTCTAGTATTTTTGAGCCCATTTAAAAGCTTCTTAGGATTCCTAAAACAATTTGCTTAAATTTAATTTGATTCTTAAAGAATATGAGTGTCTACCTTATTAATAAGAATGCCATTGAAAACAATTATTAGTTCGATTGAATTTTGGGATGAAATATTCAATTGTGTGATCAAAATTCCGGATCACATGAAAAGTTGGGAGATGAGTGAAGTATGGAAAGATGAATCAACTAAATACGTTTGTTATGCGTGCTTTCCTAGTCGTTTGAAGGTTATAATAGCTTGGCAAACATTAAATCTTAATTAAAGCCTTAAAATTTCGGAATAAAAAGCGATTAGTAAGCAAAATAAAGAAAAAACAATCGATTCTTGTTTATTGTCTAAAGAAATTATTAAATAACAAAAAAGGTAATCAAAAATTTAAAATTTTAAAAATCATTTAGCCTCGCTTTTCCAATATTTTTGCTCTCTTTGCTTTACTAAATAAAGCTTAATTTAAATTTTGATGGAATTTGAATATTAGAAAATTCGTTTCTCAAAACCTTGAGCTTTATCCAAAGATTAAATAAGAATCTAATACGCGCTACCTTTTTATTTTGTTATTCAACTAAAACAATTTTTATGAGCTCTTTTTTTTCGTCTTTAATCAACACAAAGACATCTTGTGCTTAAAACTAGAAATATAACCTTAACAAAACAAAAGAAAAGAATCATTAAAACCCCGTTAATAGATAATTTTAACCTATCTCACCAATTTTCCTAAGTTTTGCATAACTCTAAATATCAACTTAACTCAGTTATAAAAAGAAAATCTCTTTAATGAAACTAAAGGTTTGAAATTTTGATTAGCTAGGGAATAAATAAATGAATAAAAATCTTCTCTTCATTAATGACAAATATTCGACTTTTTTGAAAACTTTTTAGAATAAAATAAAGAACTAAAACAAATAAATATCGGCTTATAACTAACTAACCAAAGCTTTAACTTTTGTGAACAGAAATGAAGGCTTAACACAGTTAGGAGTTCTATTTTTGCCTTCATCTTCAATTTCTATTCTTGGCGAATTATCATTTTTAATTAGCCAAGATTCAAAATATCTCCTCAAGTAAACAAAATTAGAATTCACTCTTTTCTTTCATTAATTCAAAAAAAATTGAATTTAGCTCTGTACAAAATTAGAAATTCGAACAATTACGATGGTAAAACTAATTAGAAATTGATTTTACATGATTTTTGTTCTATTGAAATAACGGGCCGTGTGATAGCTGAACGCAAAAATGCCTTTTTCCTAGTCATTTAAAATGTTTGAAAAGCTTAAAGCACAAATATTTAACATGCTTAAATTTTATCTCTTTTTTTTCAAGTTTTGAAGAAGTTTATTTATCATTATTAAGAGTGTATGTGTACATTTAATAAAGGTAAATTTGTTTGCTTTCATTTGAAGTCGAATCTACCTTATCTAAATTTTGTGACCAATTTCAATCAAGAGTAAAATTTCAAACAAAATCACAGAATGATTAAGTGTTATTTTGCTAAATCAGAAAAAATTGTCAACTTATCCAGATAAATAACAATTTTTATCCTTTCAAAAAAAGCCAATGCAGATTTTTTGGTGATAAAAACTTGACTTGACTAAATGAGACTGGATTTAAATTTTAAAATCTTAATTTTTTTTTGTCAACAAATTTGACAAATTTTATTGAAATATAATTTTTTTGTTTTTGACTCTTGTAAACGCAGATCAAATAACTGTCATTTATGTCAAAAAAATTCAATTTTCTGAGACAAATATTTTAAATTTTAATTTTTTAAATTTCTTTTTATTGTTTTTAGTTTATTCTAAATAATTTATCTAAAAAAGAAAAGATTAATAAATTAAGATATAATTATATTTTATTTAAAATTAAAATGTTTTAATAATTGCTTATTTGAAATTATTGTTATTATTAAATTATTTTTGACTTTATGCTTGATCGTTTCAAGTTATTCTATTTTTTATCTATATCAAAATATATTTTCTGTTTTAAAAAATAAACTAATTATAATAATTTTTATAAAATTACTTTTTTCAATATGATTAATTATTCGACTAAAATTTTTAATTTTTTTTGTCTTTATTTTTATTCAATTTTGTCTGGTCCACAATATTCTAAAATTTAAAGTAAATTTTTTTGGCCTCAATTTAAAAAACAAGCGTGCAAATGATACAAAAGAAAATAAAAGTATTAAAAAGCCATTATTAAAAACAAAATAGTATTTTCCGCAAATTAAAGAGTTTGATTTTGAATATTTCATTATTTTTCGTATAAAATTTTATGACAATTTTATAATATTATCTAAATATGTAATTTTGAGGCTAAAATATATAGGCTTTTAAAATTTTCAATTTTTATCAACTACCTTAATTCAAAAATCTAATATAAATCAAAAAATTTAAATAGTATTTTTTTTTTTGATTTGACTAAATAATTAAATTTATTTATGTACTCAATTAGAAATTTTTTAGTATTCTATTATTAATTTAGACGTTGAAGTGAACAAGTCGTGATATTTTTCTCTTTAAAGATCTGAATAAGCAGCTAAAAAATGTCACCCTTATTTTTTGCTCCTATAATTAAACTTATCAATATTATTTATTTTAATATTTTAATATAAATAGCTAAGAAGAAACTAAGTTTTCTTATTCAATGCATATTGATTAAATCAATAGTAATAAGGAAAAGATATAATAAATCCAAAATTTTAGAAAAATTATTACAAACATAATATTTAATTTTGTTTTATTCATTTAATTTGTTTTTTTCAAATTTCTTTTCTATCCAGTATTTATAAAAATAACAAAAGTTTATTCCAATATTTAACCACATAAATTGAATTTTTTCAATTTTTTTTAAAGAAAGTATTTTTTTATAATTTAAACGCTTTTTTTTCTAAATTAGATTGTTTTAGATTCACCCACTCGAGACAAAAAATTCTAATTTGAATTATATTCTAATTTTTCGTTTGTTTAGCAAGATAGTCACATCGAATAGAATAGAATTTGTAAAATTTAAATAAAATTTTTTTAATTTTTATAGAAATGAAATTTTTTGATATTTGATCATTTTAAAAATCGAAAAGAGCAAATTGAAAAATTATCAAAAATCAAATATCACGAGTTTGGTAGATTGAAATTAACATAATCTTATTTTTAAAGAAATGTATTTTTTGGACTAGTATGGAATATTTTTTATAAATAATTTTAACTTTGAAATTTTAATTTTGTTGGGGGCAGAAATTAGTAATTAATTTGTTATAATTTTTGAAAAAATTACAATTATGAGTTGAATTACTTTTGTTAATTCTGAATAAATTTTTCGAAAATTCTTTTAAAAAATTAAAGGTATTTTTTTATTTTAAAATTTTATACTTAAAAGCCAGGCTAAGATTTAATTAAATTCTGAAAAATTTTAAATTTATTATGACATTTATATTAAATTTTCAAATTTCAAATTTTAAAACTTAACACAATACATTTTAAATTAAGAACATAATTTAAAATTTAGCAAAGAAAAAACTTTTGTATTAAAATGTTTTTTAGCGAAGAATTCACAACAAATTTTTTGATCTTTTTTTGAATAAACAAAAAAATTCTATTCAAATTTTAACATTTTATAAAATTTTCAAAAAGATTTAGATTAAATTTCAGTTTAATTAGTACTTGTTATTAGTTATGAGCATTAGACGGAATGGCTTTCGATTTCGTAGTATACGTTCGAATTTATTCCTAACATGTCTTTTTTTTATAACATTTTTATCATTTCTCAACTATCGCAGAACTAAAAATGATGAATCAACCACAAATCAAAAAGTCGCTCAGGCTAAAAACAAATTAGCTGAATTTAATCTGAATATTTTAACAGATACGGATGAGTTGCTATCAAACAGAGTTGTAGTAAAAAGGCTCTTGGAAAAAAATAATTTGTACGACTGTAAATCAATATATCCTTCAATGCGTAAGTTAAAGTTTGCATCTGAAAAATATCTAATTTTAGAATATACAAAAATATTCTTCAAACCTAAGTTTTGTGACAAAAATGTTGAGGAAATATTCAACTCAGAGTTAGAGACGTGTGAATACAGCAATTGTGAGTACACCTGTGATAAAAGTGGCTCCATAAGCCAAGCTGATGGGCTTTTGTTCCATCAAAGAGATCTGGAAGCAGAATATGAGCGGAGTGGAAAAAAATTTGAAGACTGGTTTAGGGCGACAGAGCAAATTCCTTTCAAAAAAATTCAGGAAAAACTTAAAAATAATCCTAATCAAGTATGGATTTTGTGGAATGATGAAGCTACAAAAATGAACAAAAATTTTAATTCTATTAGTCAATTTTTCAATTGGACTCTTTCTTATCGAACAAATTCCGAAATATTCGAAGGCTCGTATGGCTTTTTTATGGATAATTCTGATTTGAGCGAAACAAACGCTGAAATTTACAAATCAGATATGTTTAAGAATTTTGTTCAAAGACAAAATGCTATACTTTGGTTTGTAAGCAATTGTAAGTCAAAATTAAGATCAAAGCTAGCATTGGAAATAAGCCGCTATTATCCGGTTCACATTTATGGTAGATGCGACTTATCTGACCAGGTCAGCGATCAGGATATCGATATTCAGTATCCTTATTTAAAAATTTTTGGTAAAAAGGAGTCTTGCAAAAGGGGCTCACAATGCGAAGAAGAAAAATTTAGATCTTATAAATATTATTTAGCTTTTGAGAATAGAAACCGTAGTGATTATATAACAGAAAAAGCATGGAAAGCTTTAAATAAAAACATTATTCCAATTGTTTTTCAACCAAGTCGTAATTCATATCAAAGATATTCAATTCCACCCAAATCTTTAATTCATTTTGAAGATTTTGAAAATGATGTAAAAAAATTAACTGATTATTTAAGTAAAATCGATAAAGATTTCAATATTTACATGGATCATATTAAGTGGACCTTTATGTATTTGAAAGCAGTTGATGAAAGCAAATACACTGAATCGCATAGAATGTGTCAACTTTGTAAACAACTTAACACTTTTCAAGATAGCATAAATTATGATAGAATTTCCGATTTTTTTAATGAAAAATGCACTGTTGTTCAACAATAAATTGTTTTGACTAGTATTATATTTTTTAAATTATTTTTAATTAAATAAATCAAATTTGAAATTTTTTTTAATTTTTCAATTTTAAAATAAATTGAATTGAAAAAAAATTTGGAATGATTTATTGATTTTACTCAAATGTTTACTTTAAAATTTGAGGTTTTGTCAATCAAGCTAGTAAATAATAGCATTTTAATTTTTTTATAAAATTATCAATACTTTTTAATTGAAAATATAAAATTTTGACTCCAAAAAAGAGGGTTTTCTTTAGTTTTCTTTAAAGAGGGACTTTTGTTTTAAATTTGTAATGACATTTATCAACTTTTTACTTTATACCATATTAAACAAATTATTTCAAAAACTTTTTTTTTTCCTTTATAAATCTTTTAAAAGAATATCTTCAGCTCCCCCCGACTTTTATGCCATTTATTCAATGTGAAACCTTGTATTTTTAAAACTTGATTAGATGTATTGCATATATTTCTTTAACCAGTTTGTTATTTAAAAAAAAAGAACTCAATTTTCATGGAACCTGATCCCTACCAGTATTTTGATATCCTCCCATTTTGTCTAAGCTCAATAGGTCTCACGATATCTTTTATTTAGTCAAAAACGTTAATTTTAATGGTTAGCTTTAATTAACTTGGTTTTTAAGTACATCAATTTTCTAGAAAAAAAATTAAATATTTCTGAAAAAAATTCTTTAAATTTTTTAAATCTTTTTTAATCACAAGATTCAATTTTTTTCAATAATTTACCGTAAAGTTAACTTTTCTTAAATAAAATTTACAGAATAAAATTTATTATTTAATATCATTATGGTTTTTGTATAATTTAAAATAAGAAGAGAGAATTCTATAACCTGGAGTTCATATGACACATAATAGATTTTTTTTTTGCCGTCATTGACAATAGATGAAAAAATAAAAAATTTACAATAAAAATAGTGCTTCGAATTTTTTAATCAATTGAAAATTTTAGAAACTTTATCTTAAAATATTATAGAATAATTGAAAAGTAGATTTTTTAATCTATATGCAACGTAACTAAGTAATTTGAATTTAAAAAAGTCAATTTCGAAATTTTTTTTTATAAAATATTTTTAAACTATATTTAGAAAAAAAAGTCAACTATTGAAGAATAAAAAGATCAAACTCGAATTTATATAGACCAAAGAAATATTTTTAAAATTTTGTTTATTTTGAAAATTTTCTGACAATTTCACGTTCTTGTTTCAAAATAAGTTTTGGTTCGTGTTTTCTGAAAACATCCAATTTCTTTTCCTATCATTTCTGATAATTTTAAATATTTTCTTTTGATAATTCGGTATTTTTTCCTTCAATATGGCCAAGTAGCCTTCAATGAAATCTAATAAAATAAATTTCTCCTATTTTTTTTATTTTTAATTTTAACAATCGATAAAATAATTTTTCGTTAAATAATTAGTTTATCTAGGCAAATATAAAGAAATAATTTTTTAGAAAAGATTAAGCTTTGCACTCACCCATGATCTTTCATATTAAGGTGATCGTATAATTCTATGAACATAATTTTTGATAGTTAAAAACTGAAAGATCTGCTCCCGTCAAATGCCATTTCAAATTGAATTTTCATCCTGAATTATATTTTAAAATTTTCCTAATATCTGTTTAATTTTGGTTAAATTTTCTTTTATTATTATTTTTAATTGTTGAAAAATTTCAGTTTTTATTTAAAAAAAAAAATCACTAATAATTTTAATCAATTTTATTTTTATTTTACATATAAAAAAGTTGTTATTATAAGAAATATTTAATTACAACCAAGAGAACATTTTTTAAATAAGGATCTTTTTAATTTTAAGATTAAACTCCTGAAATTTTTTCAATAATAATAAAAAATAAAGACATTTTCTTCTGGTTTTCAATTATAAAAACTTTAAATTTTTTTTAGAAAAAAAAGTAAAAAAATTCTAATTTGCCTCTTTCTGAAATTCTAAGTACAATTTCTCTAAATTTTAAACAATAATGAGATAAAACGATTGAAATCAAGAAATAAAAAATTAATAATTCCTAATATTATCATAATAAGCTAGTTAATTTGAACTGTGCACCTTAATTTTAAAAAAATGAAAAGCAATATTTTTAAAATTTTTAAATAAAGAAAGGATTTCTAAAATTTTACATTCAATCACCACAGCTCTTTTTTCTATATTTAATTTTCAGCTATTTTTGATTTGGCTTTACTTTTGACAATAAATCTTCCAAAAGATTTGTTAATTCATTATTTTCTTGATCCTTTAAAAAATTTTAAACTTAAATCAAAATAAAATTTAGAAATTCAAAACAAACTTTTTGCTGAACACTCAATTCCAACGATGATATTTTTATCTCGGCTTTTCTAAGTTCAGCTCTAAGCGTTTGCAGTTCAATACCCGTACTTTTTCTCAATTTCTCTATTTCGTTGTTGGCGCTTGATTTTTTATTTTATTTTTTTATTTTATTAGATTAAAAGAAAAAAATGGTTCAATAATTAATTATCGTCATTTTATAATAAGAATTTTTTTTTATTTTTTAAATTAATATTTTTATTGAAATAAAAACAAAAAAATTTTTTTTTAAATATTTTAATTTTTATACGTATTTTAAAATAAAAAATTTTGGTTCTTCAATTTCTTGCTTCTACTTTTGTATTTTAATCTAAAGCCAAGATTAAAATACAAAAGTGAAACAAGAAATCGTTGTGGAGCATAGGGGGGAGCTCATCTCCTTTCTAAGTACCTTTTGAGCGAAGGTTCCGATCTGACACAGAGGTGACTGCATCGAGTTGATCATCTAAGCCGTAATTATCAAAATCCCCAGTCGAAACTGGTCCCCCATTTTTTAATGAAAGGGGTTTAAAACATGCGCCCCGTACTACAGAGACATTCAAAAAATTGTCTCTCTCCTTGCGGGGATCGAACCTTCGACCCTCTGCTTGAATGACTAACACGCAAACCTCTCGGCTATACGGGCTCAAAAGTAGGCTTAATCTGCGTAAATTTTTTATCTTTTAACTTTTCTTGATGTTAATTTAAATTATAAAAACTTTTTTTTATGAATGAAAATATAATCAAAACTTAAAAAAAAATAAATTTGCAAATTTTTTTGGTCATAAATTGATGATTATGAAATTGTCAGAGTAATTTTCTTTCCCAATAGATGAAAAAAATGTATGGTTTTCAAATTTTTTTAAAACATGTAAATAATCCCAAGAATAAAAAGAAGATTTTTGATCGAAAAACTTATTTTTCTAAAATAAATTTTATAATTTTTCAATTAAAAAATTATGAAAAGTTCAATTCTTTAAAAATCCTAAAAAAAAAGATTTCTGTTATTCAATATTGAACCGGTTTCCGAGCCCTTTCTGTAATGTTTAAATTAGTACCCTTGGACGTTTTGGAACAAGTATTTATGCTCTTCAAAAAGTCAATCGAGAGGATCGGATAGATGAGCACAAGGATTCTAATGTAAACATTTCATGATCCAAAATTAAAGTCTTACTTTTTAAATAGGCAACTTTCTCTTTTCTTTCATACATGATATTCATAAGAAACAAATAATATTTTTTTTATAAATTTGGATTTATTTTTTAATTATATTGAATAATTCACAATAATTCACAAAGACTAATTTTTTTCTTATTATTTTTCATGTGAAACGTCAAATGAGAAAAATTTAATTTAAAAAAATAATTCTGTTTAAAAAAGTGAAGATTGCCAAAATTGGCACTAAATGCCTCATGCCTCAAAGCATTTTTATTTTTATAATAAATTTTCTTTTTAGCTTTAAGAAAAAAATTTTGGAACCAAACCGGATTAATTGATATGGTACATTTTAGATTTATTTTAATTATTGAACCAATATGTATAGAAAAAAAAAAGCTTACAATTCAAGTTTTTCTTCAGCATGCTTTTTTAAAGTAGAATATTTAACTCGTTCTTTTTCTAGCTGTTGCTTATAGCTTTCAATCGCGTTTTGTAGGCCATCTTCATTTTTTTTAAATTCTTCAACCTTTGTTTTAAGCTTTTCGAATCTTCTGTGCAAATCATCAAAGGCTCGCTCGACACCAATTACATCTTCCTGTAAATGATCTCTTTCTTTAGTCAATTCTAAAATTTCATTTCTAAGTCTAGCCTCGTTTTCTTCTCTACTATTGTCCATATTTTGCATTATTGTCTCAAATTCCACAACTACAACTTGATATTTTTTATTCTCCTCATCAAGCGACTTGATTTGCTCCAAATAGGCTTTTTCTCTTTCTCTAGCACTGTTCAACTCGGCAATAAGCTTTGACATAGATGGATTCAGAGAAGTATCGTCGTCGCTAAGACCAGTTACCGAGGTCACTGATGAAGTTAGACTGTTGCATTTTTTTTCTACACTCTTGGTCATTTGAATTTTAGGCTTTGCATTCACCGAGCTATTGGCGTTCGACCTATTAAGCAAGTTTAAGTCGTCAAGCATAGACTCGTCGGTCAACAGCCTAAAACTTTCTGTATCATTCGGATTTGGTTTTCGAGAAATATGCATCTTTTCTATGTCTAAAATTGAACTGTTTGGACCCTGCAAAAATTAAATTTTTGATTAAATTTTCTTCTAATTTTTTTTAATTTACATTTTCATTTATTTTTGAATGGTCCAGTGAGATACTTGATGAAAGCGATGATTTTCTCTTCGAGTCATCGGTTTGAGACAAATTTTTATCAGTAAAATGTTCGTCTGGATTAATATTTGATTGAAATTCTTGTCTTGGATCCGAATTTTCTGTTTGATTAAGTTCAGTCGAGTTTTCCATGGCTATTGAGCTTCGTCTTGTTACGTTTATATTCTTATGTGTATTTTCATTATTGACCGAATCTGATCTTAGTTTGATGCTCGAATCGACCAGAAATTGGTTGTCAATACAAGTCGTGTTTGTAGACGGGGTCTGCTCGTTTTCTTCTTCAACTATCTCGCTTAGGAAAAATTTTATAGATTCTTGTTTATCGCGAATAATACTCAAACGCTTTATCTTTTCAGCTGAGCATTTTTTTTAAATGATAAATAATTTTAATAGAATTTATTTTAAAAAAAAACAGGTCACATCGCTCTCTTCCGAATTAATTTAATATTTTTTATGGACAAAAAAAATTTAAATTTAACAAAATCAAATTAATCATTTTTTAAACTGTTAAGCTCAAATTTGAATTAAATCGAATGATAAGACAATTATTAATTTATTTTAACTTCAGTCTTTTAATCTAGTTCAACTCCTGTCTTTTAATTAAATTAAATAGGAGGACAATAATTAATGATTTTTTTTTCTTAAAATTTTTTTTTCTAAATTTATTTTAATCAAGTCTATAACAACTGTAATTAATAAATTATAAATATATTAACTGTTTTATTTTTGAAAGAATGAATAAAAATGGTACTTAAAATTGAAAATGAGAATAGGGGTGATATGGATAAGCAAATTAAAATTTTAATAAGATTGAACTTAATGAGGCACCTAGTATTTTATATCAGCTATATTACGTGTAGTCATCATATAAAAAAAATAAGGGAAATATGTCAGGTAGCAACTAGGCAAAACTTAATCACAATTATATTAGCATCGCTCTGGTTTTTAAATTAAGAAAGAATTAATTGAAAAAATTGGAAATTTTAAAATAAAATTTGACAAAAATTTTAAACATTGACATTTTAATTGTATTAAATATAATAAGTTTTTCTATTTCTGTAATTTCCTTGTGTAGCGCTACCTACTAGTAGGTTGCCTCCACAAGCTTGTTGCCGTAGCTTTATTTATTATTATTATTTAGAAACAGTTGTCAAAATGTGTCTGTCAAACACACTTGCTAGTTTCTTGAACTAGTCAAAGCTAAAATACTACAACTAGTACTATTTGAGTGAAAGTAATTTTTTAAACCAATTTTTTTAAAGACGTTTCTAAATGTTAATTCAGAGAATTTTTTTTAAAAAATTAAAATTTATTATAATTTTGGCCTTTAGATATCAATGTCATTAATTTTAGAAAATTTAAAAAAAAAAACATTATTTTTAGCTTTTATTTTTTTAGAAATTAACTACATTATCTTGCAAGATCGAAAGGCATCTTCCTGTTTTATCACTAATTTACTCCCATTTTATACAAGATAATCTTCATCTGAATTAAAGAAATTACTGAAAATTATAATAGTTTTTCAAAAATAAAAAGAAACAAACGAATTTTAAAACAAGTCTCCGAGGGCATTTTGAATTTTAGAGCTAAAAACAAAAACAAAAATTTAAAATTATTTTTAACTTTTTTTCTTTAGGTCTAAAGTTTATTCTACAAATTTAATCATCTGATACATAGCATGTATCATAAAGATTGAATCTTTGCAAAATAGTATATGTATAAGAAAACTATTGTAAAATTTAATTGCAGAGATTTGGGTGATACAGGCTTTGTATCAGATGATACAATTTGTAGAACTAGCTTTAGACCTAAACAATGAAAGTTAAAACAATTTTAAATTTGTTTTTGTTTTTTGTTCTAAAATTCACAATGGCAACTCGGAGAGAGCTAATTGAAATCAAAAAGAATATGAAATATGATAGATTATTTGATTTAAATAATTAGGAAATATGGCTAAATGAGACCAATTATTTTTAAAAGTTATAATCCTCTTTTGATTTTTTAAGAAATAAAAAACTACTTTGCATTTAAGTTTTTAGACTTATTTAAAAAGATTATCATCTAATATAATGTTATACGGTTATTTATTTTGAACTTTTAAATTGTGTATATTTCGGTAAATATTAATTTTTTACCAATCATAATTAATAATTGGGAAAAAAGAGATAGTTTCAGATCAAAAATGACCAGAAATTCGGTCAACCGACGATATTTAATCTAAAAGAACAACAGCTGATCAGATAGACGACAAAGAAAAAGTTAGAGTTTTCCTAAAAATCTGAAAAAGTTATTTTTAAATTTTTTTAGAATAAAAAATAGATGAACTATCAAAAAATAGAAAATAAAATATAGAAGCTAAAAGAGAAAAAAAAAATAAATTAAATTTAAATAAAATTAAATATAGAAATTTTTAAGTGATAGAATTTTTTTCAGTGTTTTATCTAATAATTAAAACTAAGTTTCAAAATTTATATTTTAGAACCAAATTAAGCTATTAAATTTTATTTTAAATATGGACAATTCTTCGACTCTAATTAGTAAATTAAGATATTGCTATTTGATAGTTGATTTATGAATACAATGTATTAATATTTATTTATTTAATTTATGGTATTGAGAATTTCAAAAACAAAGAGAACAAAATGGACAAAAATTATTCCATTTTTAATAAATCAAAATTTACTAAAATAAAATATGTCTAAAAAAAATACAGTGACATACTTTGTTGAACCTTTTTTACTTAAAATAATTTTTCCAAAGTAAAAAAAAAACATAAAGTAAAACATCAATAGTATTTAAATTGATTATTGATTTGGTTTACCTAAAAAAAAAATTGATAAAGTTTTTATTTTAGTTTTTAGATGCATCAGGGGTATGTTGCAGTATTTTTTTTAAACATATTTTATTTTAGTAAATTTTGATTTATTAAAAATGGAAGTAGTAATTGTAGTAGTAGAAAAAATTCTGCGACCCAAAAAGGGTTAAGCTTTTACAAGCTATAGCAGTAAATATAATTTTTTTTGAAATTTTCAATACCTTGTTTTCTGCAAAAAATAAAAAAGAATAAAAAATTCTTCAACTTTATTTTCTTCAACCAGTTTGACAACTAATGGAACAGAGTTACTTAGACCAACCTTAACACATCTCTCAGTGTGTTAAATTTAGATTTATTTTTAAATGATATCATTAATTTTCCTAGACGATAAAATAAAATATTAATTTAATTTAAAAAAAAAAAAACAACATTTTAATCAATTAATTTAAATTTTTTTCTTTTGAACTTTTACCAAAAATTTATCTATTTTTGCTATTTTTTTAAATTTTTTTTTAAAATAAAATCTTAAATTTAATCAATTTATAAGATAAAATTTAATCCTAGTTTTATATCTAAAATTAATTAAAGAGACCAAAACAACAATTAATTTTTAAGGATTTAAATGAATTACATTTTTTAATTTGAATAAATTTAAGAAAAAATTTAGGCTACATACAGAACAAATGAACAAGTCTAAGTAAATTCAATTGAATAAATAGAAATAAATTACTTTAAAATAATTTAAATTGATCCTATCTCGATAAAAGAACAAAAAAACAATTGATATGTAAGCCTAAAGACGGTCCGACTCGCGGCATTTAAAGCTAATAAGCTGACTTAAGTCGGTAAGTTTTTTTCTGATTAGGCGAAGAATTTGGGTCAAACGATTTTAAGCGAGAGCGTTATGAGCCCGATATATGCGGATACTTACGACTCAACGATCGGCAATTTTGTATTATTGGATCGAATTGAAGATAGAGCGACTTTCTGGCAAATTCGGAGAATTTCGACGGCGATTTCTTAAAAAGTTAAATAGTTTATTTCTTTCGAGTAAAAACAAATCAAAACAAAAAAAAACCAAGCTTATTTTTCTACAAAAATCCCAAATTAAATTTCCCTCAATATTTTTATGTATCGTCAAAAGCATAGTGAAAAAAATAGAAAAAAAAAAAAAAAAAAAAAACTAACCTTAAATTTAAAAAAAAAAAAAACAAATTAAAAAAAAAAAAATTTAAAAATATATATATATAAAAAAATAAAAAAAAAAAGAGCAA